>CAUJBZ010000313.1:0-55696 GCA_963082915.1 Dolichopus griseipennis | reverse complement strand
TATAAACAAAAAATAGGATTTAAATATTTAAAATCTAAGACGTTTCTATATGTTGTAAGACCTAGCACTATCTCATGTTTAAATTGTATGTGGAATTCATTAAGATCAAAAAAAAAAAGGAATATTAAATAACTTTAGAGGTGGGAATAAAAATCTTTAACATCAAATATATTTAAAATCTGAACCTGAAAGTCGTTATACAATTTTCAATTGAAAATTTATTAATTAATCAAAAAAACAATTAAAAAACAACTTAAATTTTAATATTAAAAAGTTTTTAATTGTAGCGAATATTAATTGATAAGTAAGAAGTTATATATATATATATTCTACTAATATCCTGTAGAGAAATAGACAGCGCAAGGTAAAAAGTTTCAATTCAAAAATATTGGATAGCACTTGTTCTCAATAAATACTATTAATTTTTCTATCCCAAAAGGAGTAATTTGACATTTTCTCAAAAATGAGTTTAAATTTGTGTTTCTCTATATGAGATAGTATATTTGATGTTGTAATATTAAATGGCGCATGTTTATTATAATATTTCTCCAGATTTGTTCATTTTTATTATTTTTAAGTTTTTTTTTTTTTATTGTTTTTTTTTTAAATTGTTAATAAAAAGCTTTCATTCTTTTCAAACGCAAATTATCAATGAATGATAACATAAGTCAAAACAATATTAAAAAAAAATAATAAGGCTTATGTACCTAAAATTTGTATATATGTGTGTTTATATGGGTTCACATATATATAAGGATAGAATATACTAAAGGACCTATATACATAGACATTTTTTTTTTTTTGTTTGTAAAACATAATATCAATTGAAAATAATCTAAAACTCTAATAAATAAACTCAGCCGGTGAATTATAACTTGAATTATAAAAATTATGTGAAAAATTATTTGACTATTATTAAATTCACTTTTATGTGAATTAAAAGAAACAAAATGATTACCAAAAGGATTACAGAGCCAAAAGGATAAACATTACTTATATTTAAATTCTTTTCAATATTATTCAATTATTTTTATAATTTTAAACATTTATAGTTAATGTATATATACTTTATATCAAAATAATAAGGATGTATGAAAAAAGTTCCCAAAAACAAAAATAAAATATATCCCCAAAATTTTTTAAAAATTTTGGTGACATTTTTCATATAGAAAAAGTCCCAAAAGTATTTTTCTAGGGTATATGATAGTTTCATAAGTTTTCGTTATATATAATTAGTTCTTTGTAGAAGTAGAGGTATCGCAAAGATTTCATTTAATACAAAGAAGCTGCCAAAACACTTCTAAACAAATTATTGGAACTCTGATTTTTTATCCAAGTCTCAAAAAAACCTTTTTAATTCAGAATCTTGTACATAAATATATTTTAATTCTACCACAGGGGAAAATTTTAATTTTAATTCCCACTATAAAAATGATCCTTATTCTTAAAATTACTTCAAATATATAAATATTCTGAAAAAAAGTCAATCCAGATTTTAAAACAAACTTTAAAATCTGTCCTTATTCAGAATATTAACTATATACGTATATAAATATTCAAAAAAAGAAGAAAACCTTAATTTTAAAAATGTTCAATTTCAATACGCTCCTTTTTTAAATTTTAATAAAATTTAAGCCAAAAAAAAAACAATTAAAAACAAAGTTCCTAAAATTAGTTTGCAACTTTAGAAACTTTTTACAAATGAAATAAATTCCTTAAAATTGGGAACTTTTTTCTTGGATTCTTTTTTGTACAACCAATAATAATCAAACTTTTATATAATTAAGTGATTTATTAATCTTCTAGCTATATTAATCTATCTAAAACTTTAGTTACCCAGACTTACTAAATTTCTTGAAGTTCAAGGTAAAGACGATTTTGAAGATAACGGAAGCAGTTAAGTTAACTTTAGAAAATAATAGACTTAATTAACAAACTAATAGAGTATTGCATCTTAAATACTATGAACCTATCATAGGTTATTTGAGGTATTTAAGAATTAACTTATTATGGACAGTTAAGATTTTCCCCGTTTTTGTAAACATTGTCAAATAATTTGATTTTAAAACAAGAACAAGATTCTTTGATCATTCTGGAATTGGACGAAAATTTAAATTAATGTGAAAACTCTTCTTTAGAGACAACTTACGTTTATTGCTTTGTTTCCTTTTTCAATTGTCAATTTAACATTTTTGATGTATTTTATGTTTTCTTTTAAGTGGACCTCTAGATATTTTACAGTATTTTTAACTGTTAAAGAGCTTAAAAAATAATGTCCTTTAAAATTTTCCAATTTACTTCCATATCGGAATTGAAGATTTTGTATATGTGTTCCTAAGCAGTATTGTCTCACATTTTCACTATTTATTTTTAATAGTTATATTTTACAATAAATTGTAATTAAATGCAGACTTTTTTGTAGGCTATTTTAGATGTATTTTATATTTTTTTTTTTGTCAAAAGTCTGTAATTATCCTTCAAAAGATTTCTATAAATTTTTATTCGGTTGTGTTATTGCATACTTATAGGTCGCTAAATTGCGATATACTCGAAAATATTAAAATAATTACAATTAATTTGTTACAAATTGTTTTTATTTTAAATAACACAATAAAAAAACTTCGAAATATAACATAACAGCAATTAGTCTAGATCAACGTGTATCTTATTTATTGTTCATTTTATTTTTTGCTTCATCCTAAGGATTACATAGGATGAGGCAAAAGATTTGATATTATATATATTATGTATTTAGTTTAATTAGTAAATAGTTTTAAAAAAATTTTGTAATCCAAATTGTTTTTATCTCTTCTCTTTTAAAAGATGTACGAACAGCTATTTGCCGAATGATTATTTGGTTTGGTTGAAATTAAAAAGACGCCAAATTACATAGCGAAACCAGCAGCTAAAAATGTATGAATGCAGTCAAGTCAGTATTGAGTAGTTAGTACTAACTGTAATGTAACTACTAATTGATTTACTGTAATGTTACTACTAATTAACTAATTATTTTACTATAATGTAATTTAATTACTAATTGAGATATTAGAAGAATTGGTCAATGAGGATTTGGAAAGATATATGAAATGGTTAAAAATAAACTAACAATTAATATTGAAAAAACAAAGTATTTGATTTTCAAACGACTAAATAAGCCTGATATCAACCCTAAAATTTGTATTGATAGCAGGGAAATTATAAGAGAACAGAATTATAAATATCTCGGTATAATAATAGATGATAAATAATGCTGGAATGGTCATGTTAATTACATTTTAAAAAATATAAAGCCATTACTAGGTTCTATTAGGAGAACCGGCATTTAGATGATAAATCAGCTAAGTTATTATTTCATGCGCACATTATATCACATATAAGATACAATGTGTGGTGACGTGGTCGTGTTTTTCAAATATATTAAAAAGAAAGTAAGCACTTTAATGAACAAAGCAATCAAGATACTCTACAGGTTAAATTGGCGTACTCCGACTGATGAGTTATACAAAAGTATTGGATTCCTTAAGTTAGATGAATTAATTATTTTAGAAAAAGCTAAAACTATTCATAAAAAAGAATATGGTGTCACTAAAAGTAAAACGTTTTTACAAAAGAGAAGGAATATTCACAACCACAAAACAAGAAATATGGATAAGTTATGTCATGAAAAACTCTAACTGAATTAGCTATAATTATAACAGTAATTTTTGTTCTTCAATAAGAAATTACAACTGACTTCCTGAGAAATTAAAGAAATGTAGTAATATAAGTACCTTCACGTTGAAATTGAATTTTTTATTAAAAAATTATCAGTTTTTTTAATAACAACATTGTTAGAGTTATAAGTAAAATTACCATTCAAAGATACACTATTTTCAGTACAGTACTCACTACTTAGTACTCAGGTAGTCAGTAATCAGTCAATTGTATTTGCTAACTAATCCACATTCTACATTGTGCAAGTTAATTATGTGTATGGGGCTGTACTCGGCTATACTCTCTGTAAGTGTAAAGTATAATGCGAATTGCGATGCGATATTATGCCAAAACAAAAAAGTAAAAACATAAATGTACAAGCCATAGAATTACTAGTTCTAGAATGGCAAAAGAATGTTCCCGACTCTTTTCTTCTAATTTGATTTTCTATCCTGAGGTATTCAGACAAAAAAATACATATGCAATTTCGTATGCGTATACAAATGGTACGGCTACTTTATCTGTCATTGCTTAAATTTGAGTAAATGAGAATGTTTATTAGGCAGTTTCTCATTAGATTTGGGCAGTTTGTATATTGTAAGTTATTTCGAATAAAGATTTTAGAAGAACTATTTAATTTAATTTACTTTTATTTTAAATATTTACTTTTTAATATTGAATATATAATTGATTTAGAAGAAATTGCAGTAAATTATTTTTAAAAATAATGGAATCTCTATAAGTATATTTTTAGTTTAATTTTAATTAACTTACATATCTATTTTGATTTATCTTAAGGTATTTATTCATCGTGGAAATGAAAATAAGTAAATCAAAAACAAATCATAAT
Organism: Dolichopus griseipennis; assembly: GCA_963082915.1. Taxonomy (NCBI): domain Eukaryota; kingdom Metazoa; phylum Arthropoda; class Insecta; order Diptera; family Dolichopodidae; genus Dolichopus; species Dolichopus griseipennis. The sequence continues at coordinate 51,153 of CAUJBZ010000313.1, read as the reverse complement.
TTTTTGAACAAAACAAAAAGTATTTATAATCTTGTGAATATATAAACATTTTTAGCTATTTTTAAAGATGAACGAACCTTTTGAAAATATGAAATCTACATTTATGTTAACCGTAAGGAGAGTTTTGATTTCTGTTTCAAATAACTTAACGTTTCCGAATAAAAAATTAAACGGTTTTTTCTTTACCCTTTTTTTATTCAATCAAAATTTTACTTATTATTTAAAAAATTTAGCATTGCAATATGATTTTCAAATTGATTCTATTCGAAAATATACTATGTTTTGGTAAATTTACAGAACGGTCACTTAATAATAATGACAAATGGAAAGCAAAAACCAACAGGAAAATACCTTTAAAATAATTTTAAAAAAATCGGCTGATATTTGTATCGCATATTATCGGCTCAAGAAATAAAAAAAAATCTTTAAGCAACACTTTCTTCCCATCTTAATAATCCTTTATTTAATTTAATGTTTTTTAAAAAACTTCAAAAAGCACAACAACACACAAATTTTTTGAATATAATATTTTCTAATTTGTTTTCATTTACTTTTAACTTTGAAATCTTACTTAAATCGTACTTAGAAGTTTCTTTTATATTTCACTTTCAAAATGAAATGAATCGCGGAGAAACTAGTAAATACAAACGGTACACGTACCTGTCTGTATGCGATGCGATATATAAATATACCAAAACAAAAAAGTAAAAACATAAATGTACAAGCAAATTACAGTTTGCAGATTACACAATATTAAAATGACAACAACACGGCGAATTCAAAACAAATTTTTGTGGTACGCGAACGAATTACGAAATGTCAAAATTGTAATAAACAAATTATAAAAACAAAAACAATAATAGTTTTATTTGTTGGATAATTTTAAATGGCTAATTAAACAAGTTTATTTTACATATTTCATTGTTAATTTTTGATTGTCAAATTGAAATTATTGAAAAATTATTTAGAGCTGGATAACTAATTTAATTTCATTTTATAAAATCTAAAATTTTAATAAATATGGCCGGCACTTCAACTAATACAAAATTTTTTGTATGTAAATTTTAATCATATTTTTTTAAAAATAAAAATTACAATTAATAGAACTTCATTTATTTGGATTTCAATGTTTTTTTCAGCAAAAAATAAAATCTATGACAATTGTTTCAACAACTGCAGCATTATTTTTTGGTGGCATTAATTTGTATAAAGGAAATGAAAAATTTTATGAAAATGTGGTTATGCCTATTGCAAGAATCTTACCACCAGAAACTTCACATATGCTAGCTGTTCAAGCATGTAAATATAAATTATTTCATAATTCATTGCAAAGTGATTTAAAAACACTTGTAAGTTTTTTCAAAATTCTAAACAATTTTAAAAACAAAAAAAAATTTTTTTTAGGAAACAAAATTTTTTGATCAAAATATATCGAATCCAATTGGAATTGCTGCTGGATTCGATAAACAAGGTGAAGCAGTTGAAGGTCTAAGTCAAATTGGATTTGGTTTAATTGAAATTGGTTCTGTTACACCGTTACCTCAGCCAGGTAATCCTAAACCAAGAGTTTTTCGTTTAGTAGAAGATCAAGCTATTATAAATAGATATGGTTTTAATAGTGATGGACATGAAACAGTTTTTAATCGTTTAAAAGAATTAAGAGAACGTAAATTATTTAATGGTATACTTGGCGTTAATTTAGGTAAAAATAAATTATCTGAAAATGGTAATTTAGATTATGTAAAAGGTGTTGAACTATTTGGACCTGTATCAGATTATTTAGTTGTTAATATTAGCAGTCCAAATACACCAGGTTTAAGAAACTTACAACATAAAAAAGATTTAGAAAGTTTGTTAAAAGATGTTGTAAAAGCGCGTGATAATTTAATTAAAAAAGTACCTATTTTTTTAAAAATAGCACCAGATTTAACAAGAGATGAAATTAAAGATATTGTTAGTGTTATTTCAAAAAAAATGTGTAAAATTGACGGCTTAATTATATCGAATACAACAGTTACTCGATCGAATTTAATAAATAAAATTTATAATGAAGAAATTGGTGGACTAAGTGGAGTGCCATTAAAATTGAAATCTACCGAATTAATTGCACAAATTTATTCTGAAACAAATGGTCAAATTCCAATTATAGGAGTTGGTGGTGTTTTTAATGGAAAAGATGCTTATGAAAAAATTCTAGCTGGAGCATCATATATTCAAATTTATACTGCTCTTATTTATCATGGCCCACCAATTGTCAATAAAATCAAAAAAGAACTTGATGAACTTTTACAAAAAGACGGATATAAAAGTGTTAGTGAAGCCGTAGGAAAAAGTTATAAAAAATTTATCATATAAGCAGAAAATGACAATAAATCCTATATTTTTTTTATAATCAAAACAAAATTTAAATAAAATAATATTTTTTAAAAAATTTTTGATTTTTATTAAATTCTTAAAAAATTATACTACTCAAAAAAAACTTAAATTACTATGAATTAGCAGGTTGAACCGATAAAACTCTTCCCTCTAGAAAATGATTATTTTTATTGGCAGCAGAATTGTATCCATCTCTAGTACTGAATGTTACAAAACCGTAACCTTTGGACATTTTTGATTCTTTATCGAAAACAACTGTAACATTAGAAATATGTCCAAATTTCGAAAAATAATACTTTAATTCATGGTTGCTAATTGTCCAACTTAAATTTCCAATAAATAATTTATAAACACTTCTTGCAGACATTTTTATTTTGTTTTTTTTTTTTATGCTTAATATTTAACTATTTCCAATAAATGTATAGTATGACCACCAATTAAATCATTTAAATTTACACCACTTCGTTGTCCAATATTATCAATATTTATATTAGTTGCTTTTAGACCCCATTTTTTTAATAAACCTTCAATTGACCAATCGGAGCTACGTTCTTGATACGAACAAATAAATTTACAATTTGAATTATTTTCTAATAAGAACGATACTGTTACCAAGATATCTTCAAAAATTGCCGGATCATAAAAACAATCAGATGCAATAATTAAATCAATTGTTCCTAAATTAAATATACTGTTTAATAAAAGACCCCAACTTAACCCAACAATATCAATATCATGCCCAGGATTTAAATTATTTGCTAAACAACACTGTTTTATATGTTTTAAGGTTTTTGGTAGTAAACAATTATCGCTTAATGTTACTTGAGCTCCACACTTTGCTGCTAATATACCGGGTAAAGCAGTTCCACACCCAAGTTCTAAGACACGTTTATCAACTAAAAATAAAAAATGTTTGAAAAAATTAATCAAATATTTACATTAGGAATGTACCAAGACAATCTCGTTTCTCCCATAAAAAATAAGCCAGAAATGGTGCACACGGCCAAGTATAAAAACTATAACCCGCTTGAAGAAGCTGAAAATTTTAAAATTCTAATATTATGCAATACTTTGAGATATATAAGATTGAAAGTTGGTTGAAGTAATTAAATATTTATTTTTTTTTTCTTTTTATTTTTAAAATATACAAACGCATCGTCTCCACATTTGATTTGTTCTATCGAGTGGAATTGAAATATTTTCACTAACTAAAGTTTAAAATTATGAATTATAAGTTTTAATTTACCTCTGGAATTAATATTTCAAGATTTTCTTCGGTTCCTTTACTAGTAAAAACAAATTTTTTAATATGTTGCTCAGATCGAACAATTGCCGACATATCGAATGTCATGTCATATTTGTTATTAGGCGAAAATTTTAAATACAAACTTAAGCGAATTCACGAGTTTAATGAATTGTCAATATGTTCACATCACATCACATTTATAAAAATGCATCATTATATTAAAGCGAATTCGTATTTTTGTGCTTTAACAAATTAATTATTAATCAAAAAGTAATCTGATTTTTATCTAAAATAAATAAATTATTTTAAATCTAAATTTTTAATTTAAAAAGTTGACATTAATTTGTATAAACTTTAGTTAGATTGTTAAATAATTTTTCCAAACCTGTGAAATCGAAAGTATGGCAATACTTTTAAATTCGCTTGACATATGTGTTTCTGAGAATTTGACGTTTCACAAATAAAACATAAAAAACAAGTCGGCCAAGAAGAGAATGAACTAAAATTAAATTAGTTGCTTTAGTTAATTATTTAAAAAAAATTTACGGTAATAATATTAATTGAAATATTTAAAAATAAATTTCTAAACAAATACTCATAAGTATTAATATTCAAAGATGTCATTCCTTAATCCAAATGATATGGTGGAAGAAGATGCTGCCGACTTGCAATTTCCAAAAGGTAAATTTTTTTCTCAAAATGTTTTATTTCAGTTAAAAAAAAAATTTATCATGTGTCAAATTTTTTTAAAAGGAAACCTACAAGTTAAACAAATAATAATGTTATTACTAAATTTTCACTCATATAACATTTTTAAAAAAAAATTTTTGTAATTTCGTTAGAGACGTGTTGATATTTTACAAGTTTGTTTTTTTTTTTTTCCTTATGATATTTCAGTTTCAAACTATGATGATAACATAATAACAATACTACCAGATTCAAATACAAAATTTAGTTTAAAAAAATTAGAAAATAATGATTTACCATCTTGTCTTTTTGTAAATAATTCGCATGATGATAGTGAAAATTTTTATAATTTTGAGTTGTGTATAACATGTAATAAAAAATTAAAGCATCCGTATGTTAAATGTGCTGAATGTCCATCTACAAGTTTATTATGTGTACAATGTTTTGCTAAAGGCAAAGAAACTAACTATCATTTTAATTCACATGATTATATTATAGTTCATGAAAATATTGAACTATTTTCTGAAAGTGAATGGACAATAGCAGATGAACGTAAACTTTTAGAATGCTTAGAGACATGGGGTTATGGTAACTGGGAGGATATAGCAATTGCTATGGGTAATAAATTTAATAAAGAACAATGCGCTCAACATTATCATAAATTTTATTTTGATGGAATTTTTGAAAAAAAATTGGGCCTAACAAATGACTATTATTTTCCTGAAAGAATACCTTACTATTATAAAATGGTAAGTGTTGATCCACCTAGATGTGAAACAATCGACTCTTTTCATTTTAATAATATGGACGGATATAGATGTGCTAGAAGTGATTTTGATATTCCTTATGATAAATCTGCTGAATTACTAATTTGTGAAATTAATAGAAATGAATATAATATAAGTGATGATGAAACCGAATGCCAAATGAAAGAAGAAACTCTAAAAGACTTTTCTGAAATTGAAGAGGATTTAAAACTTGGAGTAATTCAAGCATATAATAACAGATTAAAGTAAGACATTATAGTTATTGTGATATTTTAATATTAAAAAAATATTGATAATTTTTATTAATTTTTTTTAGGGAAAGAAATCGACGATATCGCATAATGCGTGAACATGGTTTATTAGTACCAAATAAAACTCAAAGTTGGCTTTCAAAATATAATGAAGCAATAAAATTACATTTAAATCCGTTATCGGTTAAATTTGGTAATAAAGTTGGGCGATTTCCTATTCTTATGCAATTATGTAGTGGAATTGCATTCGATACACTTCTAGAGTCTCTTCAATATTATACTGAATTAAAGAAATATATTTACAAGTAAGCACTTAATGTTTCCATGAAAAATAAAACAAAAAAAAATATTTATCTTTCTAGTTTATTTGAATTTCGTTCAAATGGAATCAAAACGTTGTATGGTGCTAAAGTATATAATCGCTTAAAAATGAAAAGAATGAAATTTGCACAAGATATGAAATTTACCGAAAATTTATATGATTGGAGAACAGTTGCACCAACTGAAGATGGTGGTGACGCAACCCAATTTAGTATTGGTACAGTCGGTTTTACTGCAAAATCAAGAAAAAAAGCCGGACCAATTGATATTATGGGTATTTTAAATGTTTTTATTTCATAAAATTGAAAATTAATTTATTTTATTGAAGGCTTTCCTGGTTATGACAAATTAACTGATGAAGAAAGAAAAATTTGTAGTAATGTACGAATTTTACCAGCTTCATATTTAGACTTTAAAAATATTTTACAAAATGAATGTTCAAGATTAGGATTTTTAAGATTATCAGATGCTAGGCGTTTAATTAAAATTGATGTAAATAAAACAAGACAGTTATATGATTTTTTAATAGAAAATGGATATTGTAATAAACCAAATGAAAATTAATTATACATTGTACATTTTATACAAAAAAAGTTGAAATATATAAATTTATTTAAAAAACTTGATGTTTTAATTACTTTTTACATTTTTTTCTTAAACATATACAAAATATTTTAGTTAATTCCTAAATTTCCATTAATAATTAGATTAAAGAGTTTTGATTGTTTTATAATAAATAATATATCTTTTCTAGAATTTGAAAATGCTGAGACTCTTTTAATAAGCGAGGTACATATGTTATTGGATCATAGAAAAAAACAAAATGAATCGGCTGACGAAGAGCAAGAATTTTCAGAAGTTTTCTCAAAAACTTACAGTTATACAGATGTTTTTCGAAAATTTAAAAATAAGGAGACAATAGCAGCAGTTCGAAGGTTAGGATTTTTAACCATAAATTTCTTGATGTTTTTATAATTTTTATTAATAATTTTTATTAATATTTTAGTTTACTGATGCAAAAGAAATTGCATAAATTTGAATTAGCTGCATTAGGTAATTTATGTCCAGAAGCTCCAGAAGAAGCAAAAGCTTTAATCCCATCATTAGAAGGCCGTTTCGAAGATGAAGAATTAAGACAAATTTTAGATGATATTGGTACAAAGAGAAGTTTACAATACTAAAAAATGATTAAAGCAGTTTTTATTGAATGGCGGTTTTGTTGGTTGGAATTAAGCTATAAACAACAAAATCGAATGGATAAATTTTTATTAAAAAAAAAAAACAAAAATACTTTTTAATTTTTAGTTTAAAGATGAATAAAGCGTTAATGTAAGGATCAATAATAATATATCATGTTTTATTTTTAAAATTTTATACCGCAAGATATAATATACATATAAATGTTTGCTTACATTAAGTCATAAATTTAACCAAAACTTATAAAATTAACCATTTTTTTAAAATCAGTTTTTAAAAAAAACTTTAGAACTTGCATATATTTTCAGGCAATAAAAATTGTTTAATTTACCTTTATATAATACCTATGAATTTGATTAAATTTTATATTTAAAATAAAACTACTATATTTGTTTGTTCTTTTTAATATAATAATACAGTTTTTAATGTTTCACTTCAAAAAAGTATACAATACATAATAATATTAATAATAATAATTATCTTATATTTAAAAAAAAAAAAAAGCTGGTTTTCCAAAAAAGGAGTCTTTTTCGAATAAGGTCTACATTATTATTTAAATTTTTTCTTTATAAATATTTTATAAAATGTTTTACGAATAATTTATATCAATTGATTTAGAAAATTAAACAAAATAAATTAAAAACAAAATTAACAAGGGCAATAAAAATTACAATAATAATGCTTATAAAAAATATCAAATGGCAGTAAAATATTTTAGTTGTATAGTCATGATGTGGATCGGTATGAAGATAAAAAACATGAATGATTTTTTTATTAATTATTCGGAGGAAATTATATTTTTATTTTTAGGATAAATATTTAATATCTAATATTTATAAAGTATAATTTAATATTGCGTATATTATTACATTAAAATTTCTTTTTATTTAAAATTTGAAAAATGAAAATAGTACTAAAACTTCATTAAGCGTAATTTCATCCTCAGATTTTTCAGACCACCTAGGCAATTATACCTGAAAATAAAATTATCAATCAATCTTTAGGAATGAAAAATCTTTTAATTTTAAAAACTTCTTTATACTCCGGGGGTCAGATATGAAAACAAAAACTAATGTCAATAAAATTTATATAATTTAATTTTCAATAGAAAATTCTGCTTTTCAGACAAAGTCTGGATACAATTTTCTAAACTATGTTAAAAAAATTTTTATTTGAGGGATAGAAAATAAATATTTCGAAAATATGGCATTGAATATTTAGAGTTAATTCACTTAACAATCCGTCATACAAAAAAGGGTCCAATTATTTCTGTAAATTAAATGTCTATAAAACCTATTTTTAAGTTTTAAAATACAAATTTCACCTTAAGAGAATGCAAGGTGTTAACATAAATATATATTCTTAATTGATTTATTTTCAGGTAATTTGCGAATTTTTTGTTACTACCACCTAGGCATTAATTATGTTTTTTATCCAATGTTTTAAAGCAATTCAATTATTTCTTTCTTAAAAATTATTTTCCTTACTACAAAATTTTTGTAAAAGTTTCACAAACATTATAATATATGTATTTTATTCTTTTTTTTTTTTGTTCATATTAATGTAAAAATATATTTATATATAAAATAATATTTATTAAGATAGATATATATATTTTTAGATTAGGACATTATTTTCTTTCTTTTTTGGAAAGGGGTTACAGTGAAGGAATTTCTTTTTAATTTTTTTTTCTTCGTTGTAAGTTTTTATTTTTTATATAATTTTATTTTTTTTTTTGTGTTAAATTTAGATTTGCTTTTTTTCTTGATTATATTTTAAAAAGTGTGGAAAAATAATTACTTTCATTAAAAATAATTTATTTCATTTTAATATTTTTGTTAAAAATTGGAGAATTAAAAATTGAACTTTTTTTTATACATTTGAATTTTATTTTAGAACTTAATAAATTAATATATTGTGCATGAAGTTTGTAATTTAGTTTTTATATAATTTGTTTAACATACAAGATCTAAAATAATTAAATCAAGTCAATTTCAATTATATTGTTCCATTTGGAATACAAATAATAACATATAAAATAACGAAGATTTATTTAATTCAAATTATTCAATTTTTCTAATGATTGAATAAATTAAAAATTTGTAATATTAATTAACTAAACTTTTAAATTAATCATTTTGTGGTTTGAATTAAAACAAATAGTATTTGAAAATTTTTAAAAACTAAACATTTGAATATTTAACATCCACAATCGTATATTCAATTAAAATGATTTTAATTCTTTTATATTTTTCTTAGAGACATTGACTTTGCATTATTATGAATAACAATTCTCTTATTAAATTCATATGGTATATTAATAAACCAATCTCCAATGAACATTTTTAAATATATATTTAATATATCCATATATATGTGCATTAGGACTGCCCTACATCTATTCTGTTGTTTAAATATACTTCCTTCTTTTAAATGTATTATATTCATAGTTCACATATAAGAATTGAACTAATTTAAATATAGAATTCAGAGTTTCCATTGGAGGATGAGTATTATAAAGACAAACTATATTAAGTATACACCAAATTAAAAAATTAAACTCAAATGTATAAAAATTTATTCCTTACATAAATACATATTCTCTTGTTTAAAAATTATTTTAATTTTTTTTTTTTGCAATTAAAACAATTATTTTAATCATAAACTAAGTTTTTTTTTAACTTTTCTTTTCACAATCCATAATTGACTTTTAACATTCCTTATTTATATTTTTTAATATTTTAATTATATTTTTTTTTTTTTGTAATAAAACGATTAAATAATAAAAATCTACATTCAAATATTACTTAAAAGAAAAAAAAATAAAATCGTTATTATTTTGAAAATATTATAATAAATTCTAAATAAAGATACTTATTTTCAATGTTAAAACATTAAAGATTGAATCTAAACATAATCAATATGTAAAAGAAATAATATTTCGAGTACCAACTAAATGAAAACCGATAACTTTTTACAGTTTAAGGTGATAATAATTTGAAAATGATAAGTTTAAATAAAATTTGAAAAAAAAAAACAAGAAAGAACCCAAATTAAAGTTGTTCATATTATGAGATAACTTTTATTCATTTTAGAATACTGAGAATCCTCATGTATTAGATAATGTAAATAATTTCTTGGAAATTTTAGTATCGTTTTGTTTGAGCTTACGCAAAATATTGACCTCAATAATTTTTGATATTCTCAAAATTAAAATTTTCGATAGAATGAAATTGAAATTCCATAGGAAAAAACTGATCTTTTTATTTTTTAATTTGAAAATTTTTAAGATGTTAACCGGTACTTGAATTAAGTGTTTTAGTAGGACTAAAAAATCTTATGTACATCAAGCTGAAATATATGGATAGCTAAATAAAACTATTGATACTCAAGGTCATATAGTTACTTAATAGCTAATTTATTTTAGATTAGAATAACAAGTAATTCATTATTGTTCAAATTAAAATAGGGTAAGACATTAAAGATATTTAAGATATAAAATGCTGATTAATGAATAATCCAGTAATTTCTAAAGTAACGTTAAATGGTTAAAGTTCAATAACAATCTTGATATTGAAAAAATCTAAATAATAAAAGACAATTATAAGTAATTTTGATATAATAAATACCATAATTAAATGAAAATTACTGAAAAGTTATCTGGAAAAGTAAATTACAGATTAAGTTATTTAAATTGATTTGAATTTAGCTTAACAAATTACTATTAGTAAACCATAAATGTATTAATGAATGATGTTGTAGTAGATAGATTAAGACAACTAAAAGAATGTGCTTTCATTTTTAAGGAAGGTTAACAGCCATCGTGTCAGAAAATCCTAAACTCTAATTCCATTGAACACTTTTAAACTTCGGGGAAATTTTAAAAATTACTTTGTAAAGTATTTCTTCGACAGTACCACGAGAACAAAAAAAAACGAACTTCATGCGCTGCACGAAAATCTATTAAAAAAATTAAAAACAAAATTTTAAAAAAAAATTTGCTGCATTGAAATTTGGATATTTTGTTACATAATATATTTTAAAATATAATGAATTTTTAGTAACAAATATATACTTTTATAAAATCAGAATATATGTAGATGCATCCAATTTAATAACAATGCATCATTTTTGATTGGACAACTATTTGAAATCTAACCAATTCGAAAAAAAATTAAAATATAAGCAAAACAAAATTAGTAAAAAAATTGCAGAGGATTAATTTTGTTTGTTTTTAAAATTTTAAAAGTTTTTGTTAAATTAATCATTGTTAACCATTTATTTATCTTTTAAAATGCATTTTCAAATATATTATATGGTGTGTTTGTATATATATATATATATGTTATATACTATAAAAGAAATTTTCTTTTTTTTTTAATAATTATTTAAAAATTTGTTTCTTTAAATTCCTTTGCTTGTAAACCAGAACCAACAGTGTATGCAACAACAGAAGCATGATCTAATTTACCTGGTAATGAACTAAATGCATTACTATCAACAATACGTTTTCTACTAGATCTATGTTGTATACGTGTCATTTCAACTTCACGTTTAATACCATCTGGACCTGTTACTAACTTATAAAATAATTCTCTTTGTTCTAATGTTTTACGTCTAGCTGATGTTATCATTCGAACAAAATCAACTAATAAATGACATAAACGACGTGCGGACGGACATGGACATAATTGTCCATTAATACCATAACTTAATAAATCTTCAAGACGTAATAGTGTTAATGCATGTCTTTGGGGTCCAGTAACTAATGGCAGACCAGCTGCAGAACGTGGTATTCTTGAATGTTGATTATGATTAGATGATGTTTTAATAATACGTGGTTCAATTACTGTATGAGATCTCATATATTTTGGACGACTTGGTACATTTGATAAACTTGATGATTTATCAATTGGATTATTTGATGTTGCTGCTGTATTTGATGATGATGATGATGGGCTGGAAGATTTTTGTTTAGTTCTTTGTGGACGTACTGGAATATTAGGATTTGTTGGATTTGTTGATTTAATATTAGAGTTTTGTTGCTGTGGTGACTGTTGTTGTTGTTGCCCTCCCGCTGTAAGTTTTTCATTACTTTTATTGTGCGGTGACGTTGATGATGATGTATAAACTGCCGCAGCACTACGATTTTGTCTTTTCGGTGCTAATTTTTGACGATTCTGTAAATCATATGAACGAATTTTTGTTTCAGTTGACCATGCTTCAGCAAATTTTCCAACAACTGGATCAAAATTATCACTTATACCATCGGATGTCAAAAATACTATATCACCAGCTTCTACAATTGTCATTGATAAAGTTAAATTACTTAATTCTGGTTTATTTCCATCAACTGGACCAAGAGCTCCTAAGGCATCGCGCATATCACGCATTGAAGTAATGTCATGAGATCCTAAATAGAATAGAATAAAAGAAATACATTTAAGGATAATAAAATACATTTAAAATTTAAAATATAAATGAAAAATGTAATAAATATAATGTGATGATTTTTGTAAAATACCTTGAGTAAATTCTCTCACACCATATTTTTTAGAATAAATATAACCCAATGAATCACCGACATTACAGGCACAAACAACATATTTTCCATTGTACTGATCACCACTTAGTGGTAAAATAACCGCTACAGTCAGAGTACTTAATGCACCACCAACTTCTAAAATGCAATCATGACCTTCCCATAAAGCTCTAAATAAACTTATAAAAACATCTTTTGTCGAAGTAGCAGCACATTCTTGTGAGAATGCAAAAATTGCAGTATCGAGATAATCTAAACTACCGTGTACCGCTGATCTAGCTGCTAATCTAGCACCATCACCTAAAATCAAAAAAAAAAATTTTGTTTTTTGGTTTATTATTTAGTTAAAAATTATTCTTATTTACCCCAGTTAACACCATCTGCCATTGCCATAGCACAAGCATTTCCTCTTACAACCATACCGTAACAATCAGCAATTGGTGAACCCATCGGTTCTTTGGTTAATAAACTATGTTCATATAATGAAACTGATATACCAAATGCATGTTCAGTTTCCATTTTCCAATTTGAAACACCAGCTATAGTATCACTTTCTGTGGTACGTCCACCCAAAATATGATTATTCCAATTTTCTTTTTCTTCAGCTGATGATAAATTATTACGTTTAATATCCAAAATATTCGTATTTGGAACTTCATTTTCTTTTTCTAAATTTGTATTATTTGTCTTTTGTTGTAATACATCAGTTACTGAATTATTTAAAATAGTTGTTGTTGTAGTTGTTGTTGTTGATAAAGTTGATGTCATTAAATTTTCTTGTCCTAATAGAACTTGTTGTTGTTGTGTTGTTGTATTATTAATTCCATCAGTCTTCAAAATGCTGTTGTTTATTATATTATTACTATTATTTGATTTTAATTGTTGTTGTTGTTGTTGTGATGTTTTTTGTGGAGTTTTTGGTGAATTTCTATTACTAGTACTTATCATACTAACATAAATAGTTGTTGGTTGTTTTACATTATTTATTTCATCTTTATTTAATTTAGGATCGGTGGTATTTATTATAGATCCAGATTCAAATCCAGAATTTTTATTATCTTGTTCTTTTTTATCATCAATATTATTGCTATTAATTGTTGTTGAAGTTGTTGTTGTTATTGTATTTGTTCCTGTTGTTAAAATATTTGATACACTTGAACGTGAGTTTTTTCTTGATCTTGGTGTTTTATTTGCATTTTGATCATTACCAATATTAATACCATCATCTGTTGTTGAAGTGCGATTTTTTTGTGAATTTGAATAATTAAATTTAAATTTATTATGATTACTAATACTTTTACGTATTTCAATATCTTGCTCTTGTATTGTATCAATAAAATCTATATCAGAACCAGCACTTAAATGTAATTTTGAACGTTTAATACCAGTTAAACCATCATCAGGTCCTGTGCATGCAGCACTTATTGTCGGTATACCAGTTGGATAAGGTGCTATTGATAAATCAGGCATTTCATGTGGTTCATGACCAGATATAATATCTGGGCCAGGATCAATGTATGTTCGATCTGTACGACTAATTGTGAAAAAAAAGAAATATTTATACAATAAAAATATTATTATAATTGCATACACTAAAATTAAAAAAAATTATTTGCTGTGGATTATTGGAAAATAATAATTTTAATTAAAATTTAAATTTTGTATGTGCAGATTGAATTTTTAAAAAAAACTCCAGTTTAGTTGTCATTAATTTAAACTGCTAAGCAATTAACGTATATGCCTAAAGCTATTGGACCAATGTAGACTTTGCATCGTTGACTTCCTTTTTTTATTTTATTAAAATTTTGTAAATAAGAGTTTGGATATTTATAATAATTATTTTATATCCTATAATGGGAAATTAAAAGAAATTTTGGATACTTTAATATTATTAAAACGATAATCACACATAATGTATATTAAATATTAAACATCCTAAATAAAATAAACTGTACAGACTTTCAACAAAGCAAATACAAGTTACAAATATAATAGTCATCTCTCAATACGTAGTCAACAAAGGAGTGTCCAAAATGAAATATACATGACAGCGTTTTTTGACATTGTTTTGTTTATAAATTTCATGAATTAAAAAATATTCAATAGTTTAAAGTTTATTGTATAGCTATTTTGAATAACGGTTTGATATTATTTAACCCTATATACAAAAAAAAAAATTAATAATTTTACTAATTTTTTATTTTGACAATATAATTTATATTTTTCAAAGTTCAATTATTTGACATTTGACACGCAGAGAAAGTTAAAAGTCAAACAACTTTTTTAATAGCAGCGTAATGCCTGCGTCAAGTCTGCGTCTATTGTAGATACTTTCATATCATATTTTTATTTTTTAAAAACTTACTCATCATTTAACTTACTTTGAGAGATAGCTACGTGTAGAGAGCGGAACGTGAGCGTTCATTGTGGGTAGGCTAGTAAAGCCTATTTGTACTATATATATTAATTAATTCGTTACTTTGCTTCATTTGATTACTTTGAATACTTTGTCCATTTAGTCAAATGCTTTAAGAAAAACTGTATTTCATTCCAGTTTTCAAAATTTTCGAAGGGGGTAAAGAAAGCAAAGTAAACATTGACCTCTTATCCTAATACCTATATAAAAACATTTAATTAAATATAAATAATTGAATTAAATTTCGTATTTAAATCAGTTTTTAAAAAATAAAAATATTTAAACATATGTGTACTTACTTTTCCAAATATTTAATAATAAAATTTCCATCATCATCATTTGATTTTCTTGAATTTAATAGAGCAGATCTACTAGCACTACCACCTCCACCTTCACGTGGATCAGCTATAAAACTTAATTGTCGAAAGTATGTTGTGACTTTTTGTCGTAGAGAAGGCATATTCAATTAGTTTTAAAATTAATTAAAAATTTTACCAAAAATAATTTTATTTTATTTTTTTATAGGTATTAAAGTTTTTTGTAATATAAAAATATATTATATTAAATTTATTTAATAATTCCTTTGTATGATACTCATTTTTTTTTTATAATAAAAACTGATAGCACTTTATGAATAATTTGATGAAAAATAAAAATTGTTTAGTTTTATTTGATTATGAAAGACCAACTGCAAAAAAAGAGAAAAAAAAAATATTTAATTAATTAATTTTGTTTATTCAATTAAAATGATAATTAATTTAAAAAAAAATACATATTTTAAATAAATAATTTTAATCAATAATATTTGTTTAACAAAATAAAAATGAAATGTATAAGGTTTAAAAAAAATATAATTCTTATTTTCCCCATCCCTCATAATTCTAAATTTCCTTAACACTAAATCCGCAAAATCCTACCACGTCCTTACCTCCAAACCATATTTGCATATTTTTTAAAAATTTTTGAAAAACTCAGGAAGAGCATGATAGTATCTACCACCATATACATTTTTTCTAAATATAGGCATATTTTTATATCTAATTGATCTGAGTGTCTGAAATTTTGTACAAAATATAGTTTGGGTGGTGCAAGGAGTTTGAATAACTGCCATACAACTTATACTTTCTTATATTGTTATAACTCAGAATCTACTAAATTATATATTTCAAGTTGTCAATTTTCAAAAGTAATTAATGGACAATAGTATACTGTAATATAAACTCCATTCGGCTATACTAAAGTTAAGACAGTCCATTAAAAAAAAATTTCAATAAAAAATAATGCTTTCATGCAGAAATGCTCTGAATAACGGTCCTTAAAAGAAGATCAAAAGGGTTTCTTAATTAATAATTACATACGTAAAATAAATGTAAGAAATTAAAATTAAGGGTTTTCTGGGAGTTAATAATTGCACACTTGTAACGTTTATAATACCTTATTATAGTATTACTAATTTTAGATTAAGTTACGTATTGAACATTGAGCATTTCAGTTTTTC
Organism: Dolichopus griseipennis; assembly: GCA_963082915.1. Classification (NCBI taxonomy): domain Eukaryota; kingdom Metazoa; phylum Arthropoda; class Insecta; order Diptera; family Dolichopodidae; genus Dolichopus; species Dolichopus griseipennis. The sequence continues at coordinate 34,852 of CAUJBZ010000313.1, read as the reverse complement.
AAAAATTAAAGAAAAAAAATACACTAGAATATTTTAAGAATATTCCTGCATAAATGAATACATAAATACAGTGAAAATAGGGGCAATCTTGTTTTTATCTTTATGATGTTATTAATCTTATATTTATCTTAATCTTAATCTCAAAAATGTTTACCTTAATATTTAGCAAGTTCATTCAAATTTTTTTATTCATTTTGTAAGGTTTTGATGTGTCATAATTCCAAGTAAAAAAAAAATAAAAATCATTTGTATAAAATTAAAATTATTTTATTATTAATTCATATTTAAATTTCTATTAAACATTTTTAACAGTTTGTTTATATAATTATGAATAAATGAACTCTATTAATATGATACAAGATATTAAATAATATTTATTTTATAAAAATACTCTCTAGCATTATTTTTTTTAATTCATTCATTCATTCATCAATTGCCATACTAAGTTTATTTTTAAAAAAAATTAAAATAATTTTAACTTAATATTAATTGATAACCTTTTCAGTTTTAATCAATTTTTCAGTTTTAATCAATTTTTCAAATTTTAATTACGTCTTAACACTTACCAGATCTAAATTTATAAACATATATGTAAATAGTCATTTAAAAATTTTTTAATCGTAATTAGACTTACAGTTTTCTTCGAATTATTCTTAAGTAATTTAAAATAACTAAACCTTTATAATATTAACTATAATTGTGAAAAAAAAATATTAATATCTAATAAAATTTTAAATTTTTTTAAATAATTTCCCCAAAAGTATGCAATATTTAAAATTTTACATTTATCAAATGTGAACTTATTTTTTAAGGCAAATACTTAAATAAAAATAACTCTTCTTTACAATTATCCTTTAATATCAAATATAATAATAGTTAGGCTCGTCGGTGGCGTAGCTGGGTCAGAACTGGGTTGAAAACAAATACTGTACTATATGATCGAGTTTTCTCAAGAAAGTTAAGTTTTCTAATTATATTTACAGTTAAGTTCAGGGATGGGGATATGGAATGATTTTGGGATTATGGCGATATGAATTAAATTGGATATTTGGAAAAAATAAATGTTTAAATTTGGCTAAGTCGTACATATATCGTATAAATCATATGTATATACATTATCAACTTTAGGTAACACATTTGGTTGAATATGACAAACGAATTTCCATAAGCCGGGGTCCGTAATCTGGTTAGCTCACCTGCGTAAGGACGAGCATCTGTTGCCCTTCTTGTTTTTCATAGAAAATATTTTGGAAGTGTATATTATATATATATAATATAATACAAACAAGTCTCCCAGCTTAACAGTAAAACGTTTGATAAATTAGAACTAAAGCATTCTTCAATAATTTAATTTAATAGATTAAACACGTGTTGTAATTGTGTATATATGTATAAATTCATTAGAAATGTCTTATTTATAATGTTTCTTCTGCTGATTATACAGAAAAGTTGTAAACTTGTCTAGGATTTTAAGTTGTAAATTATTACAGGGTTTTCTTTTTCGATATCAAGTTATAGTTATAAAATAATGTGTATATAAAATTAAAAGTTATATGAGAAAATCAAGTTATGATAATTATAATTGGACATTAGTAAATTTATGAATAAATAAGCACGACTTAGATGATTTAATTTATTGAATAAAAAATTAATATTATATGCTAATAAAATATATAAATATTTTATTTGATTGTATAAAGTGCAATTTCATTCTTTTAAAACTTGATTAAAAATTTATTAAAAACCTAGGGAAATTTTGCAAAACAAAAAATTAGTACTATTAATTCCCCATTAAAGTTAATATTAAAAGGAGTTTTTAATAATAAATAATGTAAATAGAATATAGATAAAACATTAGGTTATTGATAAATTATAATGTGATGGTTCAAGTTGTTTTTAAGTTTCTAATACTTATAGAAATTAATTTTTATTTAATTTTAATTTCAATTTTACTTAATCTTTGCAAATCTATTGTTTAGAAAGTAAAACTTCAAAAATTTTACACGATGTGTCAATTAGCAATCCAAATAAAATTTATAAATATTTAAGAATTAAGGGAATTCACTCTGTTACCTGCAATTAACGTATTTTATATTTATTTTGTATTTTTTTTTTGTTTTGTAAATATTTTACAAATTTTTGAAAAATACATATTAGAGAAAATATTATTAATCACTTTTATTTAAACTTCTATAGTAGATATTTAGTACAAAAACACAAAAAATTTACTCTCTGTGATCACCAGTCATCCATCACTCATCAGTGTTCAATCTGCTCAATAATTATGTTTTTTATTTTTAAAATAAAAATAAAATGAAATAAAAAAAATATTTTTTTCAATATATACTTTTATTAAAGTAGTACTAGCCCCCTAAAATGTAGAAAATAAAAAATTGAAGGTAGATCTTGGGAGTTTGTAACTGTTTTAATATTAAAGTAAATTGCTGGTATGTATAAGAAACAGTTCTTTTAATGTTTGAAAACTTTTAAGCTTAAAATGTTGAAAATTTTCATGAACCAAAATTTGATGGTAGATCTTTTGCATTTAAAAGTGTTTTAGTATAAAAGTAAATGAAAAAAAAAATGAAACAAAAAATTTTTTTTCCTTTCAACGAGGATCGAACTCAGATCTATTTACACCCGAAGCCACTTCGCTAACCACTGAACCATACAATTCTTATAAATTTGTGGTCAGATTTCTAATATAAATGTATCACTAACTGACAGAATGAAAAATAAAGCCATAGACACAGGCAAGTTCATTTTAAAGTATATAATAAAAGAATTACCAAAGAAATGAAGTTAACGATTTTAAATCAAAATGTCATCGTTATAATGAATGCGTTTGCGTAAATGCAAAATTTAATGGACATAGTTGTTACATATGTACATAAAAGTAAATTATATATATGAGCATATTAAGTACAATGACACATGCGAGTGACAAACAAAACGAAAAAGAATTTAACATGAAATTTCAATTTATAATATTATGTATGTACATATACATAAAAAAAAGACTATGTAGGTAGAGTAAAGGATTCTCCCAATCTAAATGAACAAAAAATATTTTTTATTTTCGTTTTTTTTTTCTGATGGGTTATTCTCAATGAAATTATCAAATAATTGAAATATCATGTGGTATATAAAAAACTGATGATTTATGTAGAGTAGGTAACTATTAACATATATATATATATATATATACAGGGTGGTCCAGACCATGCGTATCAGTTTTTTAAACAAGGAAGAAGTAGGTATTTTAAAGTATAAAAAATATTTTATTAACTAAGCTGAGGGTGCTCTATCGATATTTGAAACTTCCAAAAATTACCGGAAATACGTTTTTTAGACCGGAAGTATCATAAAATCGAGATTTTTAAATGGGAACGGTTACTTTTCGACGCAAATTTGGATTTTACGTCAAAAAAAAATTAAAAATTTTGTCTTAATTATTTTTTTTGGTTACTATTTCCCTTTAAAATTAATAAAAATAAAACAAATCTAACCTTTCAAATAACATATGTATTTAACATGTATCTATTTATAAACTATCACTAATAAGCAAATTAAATTTTATGACATTTTTATTGTATGTTTTCAGCAATAAAAGATATTATAAATTTTTATTTAAGGAAACCACCTTTTTGGTACTTAAATTCTCAGAAAATATAATTATAAAAAATTATAAAATATATCATAGACAGAGAAACGTGAATAAATGACAGAAATGTCAAATAATAAAATTTTCAGATAAGGCGTCATTTATAGCTTTCAATGAAATGCATACAGAAAAAAACGTTTCATTACAAAGTTACATTTAAAAAAAACAAAACAAGTATTTCTTCTTTTAATATTACAATTTTTTTTAAGAATAACTGATGTTTTTATTAACTTAAAGCATTTTTACGCTGTTGGAAAATGGAAATCCCACAGTAATGACAAAAATAAAATCAAAAAAAAAATTTTACAGTTTGAACTCAAACTTATATCAGTGTTTAATGAATCAGTCTTCAGTACAGACTACAGTTTTAATTTATATTTCAAAGATTAAACTTCGTTCGCAGTTTTGTTTTTTTTTTTATTATGACGTTTTTCTTATATAAAATTTAAAATATTAAAATTAATTAAAAACAAATATTTTTTAAAAATACAGTGATATATTAAAACGTTTAAAATTACACATTTATATAATATTAATAATTATGAAATATTATATATTAAGTAATATATTATTTAGATTAATTAATAACAAACTAATTATTATAATACTATTAAATTTATTATCATTTAATAATTGTCAATATGGATTACAATCACCGTGTCCTAATGTATTAATTTATCAACAAGATAACTCTGGTATTATTAAAGTGGATAATTATATTACAAATAATATTAATAGTTTAACAGTTCGAACTACGTCGAATAATCGTTTTGCAGTAAGATTAAATTTTTTTTTGTACATTTTTTTAATTTAATTTAATTTTAATTTATATTACTAAATTTGTTAAATTATTTTTCGGATTTGTTAAATTAATCTATAGCAATACATTTAATATTTATTAATAGAAAATAAGAAAAGTGATGAGAATTTAAAAATTTTAAGTGATAAAGTTTTTGATTTAATGCTAATCTATTTCCAGTTTAAAAAAAAAATTAATAAAATCTTAAAGTTTAACAAATTTTTTAATATTTTTAGACTATTAAGTACATATTATATAATATTAAAAAAAAATTAAAAATTAAAATTATTATAATAGAATAATCAATTTAATTGATTTAAATTAAAGTAAGCAAAATTACATACTACGAATACATTACGCCGTATATTCTACCTGTGAATACCTATACAAAATATATTCTTGTTCTAACCTAAATAATGCTTCTGTGACTACCTGTTATTTTAATTTACTTAATTGTAAATACTAAGTAATAAATATGGATATAATAGCTTATTTGGAAAGTAATGAATAATTGTTTTTATTAGTGTTAAAAGTGTAAATATAAGTATAATTTAACTTTTAGCTAAATAAATATTTTTCAAATTTTGTCAAAAGTATAAAGCTAATTACCATAAAGAAATCTCATCATAAACAAAAAACACTTAAAATAATTTCTTAAGAAAAATGGAATATTTTTTTATGTCATAATGTGTCACTTATCATAATTTTCTTTCTTTTTTATATTATATGTGGATTATTCTAAAATGTAAAAAATGTATAAATTCTTGTCCTTTAACTTTCTTTTTTTGCCAAAGCAGTAGTACTTCGCAAAATTGGACGTAATTTACTTTTACAATTTTTTTTTGAACAATTGTCGGGCCGGCATGGGTTAACAAATTCCAAGTCTGTTAATAGAATTAACTCCATTCTTAAAGAGGAATACGTGCACAAAATTTAAAGTCAATCGGTTAAACCGTTTCTAATTTAGAGTAAAGTAACAGAGAAACCTATGAAATGCTGTTGGGTCGCAATGGGTTAACGGAACTCAAAAAAAAATTTTTCGAAGCTTTCTTTTTAGCCAAAACACTACTTTGCAAAATTGGACGAAATTTGGTTCCAAAAAATTTTTTTTTGAACAACCGTCGGGCGGGGATGGGTTAACGAATTTCAAATCTGTTAATTGTACCAACTTAAGTCTTAAGGAGCGTCACGTATCGAAAATTTGAAGTCAATCGGTCAAATCGTTTTCATTTAAGAGCAAAAAAGTTTAAAAACTTGAAAAACAGCAGATGTCCTACAATTTTGATATTTTATTGATATACAGGCTGTTAGTTCAATTTTTTTTGTTCTTATTGTTATTTTTGGCAAAAATAGGTCATTTGTCATTTCGTCGACAGTCATTTTTTTTTAATTATTTTAAAATTAACAGAAAATTGACACAAATCAAGTTAAGTCGTTATCAAGCAAAACCACAGTCTAATTATAAATTCATACATAAAAACAATTATATCAGTAGTTTTTTTTTGTACGAATATTTAAATTTTTTATGCGGCTGTAAGAAAGAGTCTACAGCAGACTGTGTTACCTCTAGGGTAATATAAACATTATGTAATCCGGTTTATTAAATTTGGGCAAATTTTCAAATATACAAATTATTTGACTCTTAATAATTATATATAAAAGAAAATATAAGTTATATATTTAGGTATAGCAACTGCTCCAAGCCTAGTACAGTACAGTGGCTGAACTCAATTGTTTTTTCATATTGCAACTGCTCAAACACGTTGACCAATAACAAAGACGGCTCTTGTATAAAAATAAATTTCAGAATCCTAGCTCCTTTACTTTTTGATTTATCTTGCTGACACACAGGCGAACACATGTGGTACATTTGATTTACTTTTCAATTCTGATCCAATTTATTATTAAATTTTTATCTATACTATAAATATAAATATTATTTCTATCAATAATAGTAATAATACAATTTAATATTATTTTTTTGAAATCAATAATACAAACTTCAAACATAGTTTTCAATAAAAAAAACTTGAATGTTGTAACAAATAATAACATTCAATTAATTGAAAATAAAAATTTCATATTTATAATTTTTTAATTAATTATATTTATAATAATTAAAACCATATTAATTATAACTTTAATTATTTCTTTAGAATGCCAAATTAGAACTTACGCAAAGTCAAAATGAAATTTTTAATGCTGTACAAAGAAGATCACCAGTATATTTAAGACTAATAACAGAAGATGGTAGTACGCCAAACGTTCTTGATATTGTATCAAATGGGGAAAAAATTTGCACTTCCACAGGTAAATCTTTTTACTTAATATTGAAAAAAAAATTACTATTATAAAATATTTAATTTTTTTATTTTTAATATTTATTATTTTTAGGATTTCGTTTGACTTCAATTTTTACGGTTACTCACCGTTTAACACTGCAATCAAATGTTGGAAATACTTTATCACAATTTAATCCTACACCTTCACAAAATAATGATGTATTCACTAATGTATTATATAATGGTATGCCAGTATCACAATTTACACTCCCTCAAAACAGCGAAATGATATATTCACCAAATCCATTACAACAGCCAACATCAAATTTTAATCCATTATTTTATGATCCACTTCAATGGCAGCAACCGACTGAGCAGCAGCAATCTACACTCGGAAGAGTGTCAACACCATCAAATCCATGGCAGCAATTCACAAATACACCACCATCAAATCGAAGAGGATCAACATCATCAAATCGAAGAGGATCAACACCATCAAATCTTAATCCGTTATTTATTGAATCAGCTGAATCAACTAAACCAAATCAAAATCCATTGTTTAGTGAGTCACCTGACATTTGTGGTACTACTACTCTTAGAGTACCATTAATATTCAATGGACAAGTTTTTCAACCAGGATCATGGCCTTGGTTAACAGTTTTATTTAGAAGATCAACTAAAACATTTGATTGTGGTGGTAGTCTAATATCTCACACTTCAGTTATAACTGCTGCCCATTGTTTCCCTAATGCCACAAATGAAAGAGATTATGTAATGGGAATTGGAGTATATGACATAAAACAAAGACAGGAAGATGGAGCTACATTTCAAAATATTAAAAATATTCGTAAACATCCGCTATATAAAATAGAATTATTAGCAAGTTATGCTGATATTGCAATTGTAACTTTGCAAGGGTCTATTGAGTATAACAGAAGAATTAAACCAATCTGTTTATGGAATACGGCAACTGATTTTGATCGGATTGCAAATAAAATTGGTATTGTAGCTGGTTGGGGTTTAACAGATCCTAAAGGTTCACCGTCATCTGATACTCCAACATATGCAACAGCAAAAATTGTTTCATATACAGATTGTATAGTTTCAAATCCAGCTTTTGGTCAAATAACCTCGAATACAACTTTATGTGCTGGTTTTCGTAATGGAACCGGACCATGTAGAGGAGATTCTGGTAATGGTTTAATGGTTGAAGAAAGTGGTAAATGGTATTTAACTGGAATTGTTTCTCAATCATTTTTTGATCAGACAAATGTATGTAAATTAGATGATTATGTGGTATATACCAATGTTTTAAATTTAATTGAATGGATTCAACGATATATGACAGAATAATATATTGTATTTTTTAATTTCTAGGTTATTTTTTATATAAATAAATTTTTTAGTTTTATATTATCTAACAAATAATTAAATGTATCATTAAAATCGATTTTAAAAAAAAAATTTTTTGGGTTCATAAATTTTGGAAATATGTAAACAAAAGGTGTATAAATAAGGTATTTTTACACGTTTACAAAACATTTGTAAAGAGGAGAAGCTTGTTAAATAAACCAAATTGAAAAAAAAAAAAATTTTCGGAGCCTTGGTGGTGTATAGCATGTAAGTACTTGGCTTATTAACCCAGGTTACGATTTTCGCTACAATTCCTTTTGGTGACTAAGTATATTGCGTAAATATAAAATATATAATATATATAACTAAAATAATTAATATTATACTTAACATTAATACAATATTTGTCACACCTGAGAGGGGACACATTGCATGTATCAATAAAAACATAATCGAGTGTCAATAAATGCATAAATGTAATTCAATCTTATTTAAATAAATATAATGGTATCTATAATTATATAATATAATATTTTCTAATTTAATTTAATTCATTCTAAAACACACCACAGAGTGAAATAAACGAAAATAATGAAATGAATAATTCTTATAATCATGAATCAATTATCTATCATCAGTGTGACCATTTTAGCATATTTTTTATTAAATTTAGCATAAAAATGACAGATCAAATAGAATTTTCAATAGAATTTTATTCAATTGATAGTTCTTCTAGCTGTTAAATTAAAATGCTTGAAATAAATGTTTTTAATGAACTGAAAGTAAAAAAGTCTAATAATTTTTTAATAAATTCTGAATTTATTTATTTTTTTTTAAACCAATTATAAAAATTGTAACAATTGCTGTCTAATAACATAATATTGTCGTGCAGTTAAAACTGACATTTTACAATGAAAAATAAGAATTGACTTCAAGAAGCAAAATAAATACAGTAAGAAAGTATTATGTAATTTTGAAGATGACCTAGATGGAATCCGAAATATTAAAATTTTTTTAGGATATTTTCATATTTATGTTAGGTTATATGTTGTTAATTGCTTAAAATAAAAATATATTATATAAATGAATTATATAAAACTTCGGAAGTTATTTAATTTTAATGAAATTGCTGGATTACAATTTACTTTTATACTAAAACACTTTTAAATGCAAAAGATCTACCATCAACTTTGGTTAACGAAAATTTTCAATATTTTAAGCTTAAAATTTTTAAAACATTAAAAGAACTGTTTCTTATACCAGCAATTTACTTTTATATTAAAACAGTAACAAACTCCCAAGATCTACCTTCAATTTTTTATTTTCTACATTTTAGGGGGCTAGTACTACTTTAATAAAAGTATATTTTGAAAAAAATATATTTTTTTATTTTATTTTTAAGTTGTGTTGTGTGCAATTATAGGTACTTCCATTCACAACAGTTGTATTTAAGTTGTGTGTGACAACTAAATTGTTACAACAGCTCAAAATCAGTTGTTTTGAATATAATCATTGAAAACTTTTGATTTATTTTATGTTTAAAACAAAATCAAGTGAGGAAAAAGACAAATGGTTTTTGTACTCTACACCTAAAATAGGTATAGTAGTATATTAACTTTGGTACGGTGTTTGTAATCAGCGAAAAGAAGCGAGCTATATATGGAAATTTGTATATTAAGATATGAATGATGATGATTATTTTAGTTTATTAGTATTTAATACTGCAATACTCCTATGAAATACATCTTTACATCATCGCCATCATAATTTTTAACATAATCATCATCATCACCATCATTATTACTATCATTATTATCACCATCATCATTTTTACAATCATCATCATCACAATTACCATTATTACCATCATCATCATTAATATTTCAATCATACTGTTTATACCCGTGCATACATATATGACATCTTGTATATTAAAATTGTTCCTCCGTTTGTAACGCATTTATCTAGATGAACTAGATATAGTGTCAAGAGTACGTATTGGATCAGCATCAAAAAGTAAATCGATCTAGCTATGTGTGTCTGGCCGACCGTCCGTCCGTGTGTCAGCACGATAACTCAAAAACTAAAGGGCTGGAGTTTTGAAGCTCACATTTTTAGACATTTTCTAGGTTCCCCTTTGTTTTTGGTTAAAATCGGACCAAAGCTTCAGGGAGTTGCCATACAACTTTTTTGCACCAATATGAATTTCTTCAAAACTAATTATACTACAAGTATGAAAATTACAAACGGTTAGTTGTTAGAAGAAGCACCTATATTAAGTTTAAAAATGTTAGGGCACCGTTTCGGACAGCTGCCATACAAAGTTGTCAATTCGATAACTATGAATCTAATGATGCTACGAGGTTAAAATTAAAACTGGGCAGGTAAATTAATAGAGCAAGTTACTTGGCAAAGTTGGACATTAGTCGGACCATTTTATAGGGGGCCATTTTTTTTATGTTTTTGCAGCAAAAATTATGGGGTAGGATAAGGACGATGATTTTTTACTATTTTACTTTTTTATATTTTTTTTTGTAATAGCATAAGGGAAATAAATAACGGTTTATTTTATTTTTTAGATAAATATAATTTAGATACCCGATATGCTCGTTTTGTTTTTATATTTATTTTTTTAATGATTTTCGGATTTTGTTTTTCGAGCTTTTGATACAGACTTATTCAAATTATTCTTGTTTTAAAAAAGAAAAGAAAAATGAGAATTAATTATAATTTTAATTCAAAAAACTTTCGAACACTATAGGAATCTATCTTCAATTTAGATATTAATTTCAGATACATACATATACTTAGAAGACGAATTATGTACAATAATATTTTTTTTTTTTTTAAATTTATCAAAATTTTTTTATAAAAATACAAGTATTTCTTCCAAATAACTCATGTTTTTATAAGCCTTTGACATTTAAAAAAAAAACAAAAATTTACCACTCAAATGATCGAATCGTTATTAAAATGAATCAGTTTAAATTTATATTGCAAAGATTAAACTTTATTAGCAGTTTTTTCGAAGTTCTTATATAAAATTTAAAATATTAAAAATTAATGAAAAATATAAAAAATTAAAATTAAAAAAATACAGTGATATATGTATTAATAAAACTTTTAAAATAAGTTAACAGTTAAATATTAATAATTATGAAATATTATACATTAAGTAATATATTAATTAGATTACTTAATAACAAACCAATTATTATAATAATATTAAATTTATTATCATTTAATAATTGTCATAATGGATTGCAATCACCGTGTCCTAATGTATTAAGTTATCAAAAAGATAACTTTGGTATTATTACTGTGAATAATTATCTGTCAAATAATGTTAATAGTATAACAGTTCGAACTACGTCGAATAATCATTTTGCCGTAAGATTAAATTTTTTTGTATATTTGTTTTTTTAATATTAACTAATATTGTAAATAATATTAAAATTGTTAAATTATTTTTCGAATTTGTTAAATTAATTTAAAACTATATATTTAATACAAATACTATAAATAAAGAATATAAATATAATTAAAGACAAACTACTGCCCATTAGCGTACCCTATGTTATATTAAGTGTTATTTATACACGTAATATACTATTTCTTAAGTTAATTCTTTACTGTTTGAAAAAATAGGAAAAAAAAAGAATTCAAAATGTTTAAAAGTGATTTCTAACATTAATGTTTTTTTAATGTAATATTCATAAACATTATTAAAATGTTAATTTAAATGTTCACGTATAACAAATTTCTTTTCCTTCTAATCTAGAAACTGTTGCTAATTCACGTGCCTTTTTGTCAAAATTAACACTTAGCAAGTAAAGTATGTGTAACCAAGCGGTCGGATGGTTAGAGCGAGGTTTACGAAATTTATTAATGCTTAGGCTGTAGGATTTAATTCAGATCAGTTTTTATTTAGATATTTGTTTTGTAATGTGAATAAATTCATTAAACATTATTTTTTTTGCTTAGAATGTTTATTTATTCTTATTGATTCAAAATAATAAAATTAGTTTTTTACACTTACACTTGTCGTACGACAGGCTTCTCCCTAGTATCTATATAATGATGGTAAAACTAAAACAAAAAGTGATGAGAATTCAAAAATTTTAAAAGAGATAAAATTTTTGATTTAACGCTTATCCTTGTTGCAGTTAAAAATTAATAATAAAATCTTAAAGTTTAACAAATATTAAATATTAAATATTTTTAGATTATTAATATACTATTATAAAAAAACGGAATAACCAATTTCATATCATATGTTTTACTTGGATATACAAAATAATAATTTCCAGTTCTTAACAAGTCATGCTTCTGTTGTCTTTACCATACCTGTTGTATTTGTGTGTGGTTTTATATTTATATTTAATAAACAATAGTAAATAATAAATATGATTTTGATAGGTTTTTCGAAATCAATGAATAATCGTATTAATAATACTGTAATTAATAACACAAAGAAACGTAAACTATAAGTATAATTAAAATATGGTTGTATAGGTTATAATAATAATTTTGAATTATAACGAGGAAGAGTGTAGTAGAGTAGACTGTGTCAACTCTGGGATACCCGTATGACCGTAACATATACATTATATCATCCGGTTAATTACTTTTGGCAAAATTTCAAACATTCAGCTTTATTAGGTGTAGAGTAATGCTCATATAAAAGAAGGAGTTGTATGGCAGCTACTCGAACCCTTTGCAGTAGACCAACCAAATTTTGCACTAACTTTGGCCATTACACTAAACTATTTTTGGCAAAATTTCAGACACCCAGCTTCATTTGGTGTAGTGTAATCCTCATTTAAAGAAGGAGTTGTATGGCAGCTATTTGAACCTTCAGCAGTAGACCAACCAAATTTTGCAGTAACTTTGGCCATTACACTAAACTATTTTTTGCAAAATTTCAGACACCCAGCTTCTTCAGGTGTAGTGTAAAGCTCATATAAAAGAAGGAGTTGTATGGCAGCTACTCGAACCCTCTGCAGTAGACCAACCAAATTTTGCAGTAACTTTGGCCATTATACTAAACTATTTTTGGCAAAATTTCAGACACGCAGCTTCCATAGGTATAGAGTAATGCTCATATAAAATTAGAAGTTGTATGGCAGGTACTCGAACCCGTGGACCAAAATGGCTGGATTAAAATAGCGATTCCGATTTTTGCATAAAAACGAATTTGTGAAAATTTCATAATCCTAGCTCCTTTACTTTTTGAGTTATCGTGATGACGGACGGACGGACGGACGGACATACATAGCTAAATCGATTTATTTTTCGATTCTGATCCGATCCATACACTTGAGTCTATGCCCTCCTTCTCTGCGTCACAAACGTAATGGCAAATTTATTATACCCTTGGACTATATAGTCATACGGGTATAAAAATAACCAAAAGATTCTATACATTATAAACAGTAATATCTATTAATGAGTAATCGGAAATTCCCATTTCAAAGAAGTTGAATAGTACCTCGTAACCAGTATTGAACATTATTTTTTGTTATTATTTTTTTTTTTTTTTTAACATTCGTTTTATAAATCACACTTGTGAGTTTATAATGAAATGTTACTTGTGAGTTTTGTTTCCCAATTTTTTATACCCGTATGACTATAGGTCATACAACTTCTTCTTTTATATAAGCATTTCTCTATACCTATTGAAGCTAGGTGTCTTAAATTTTGCTAGAATTTCATTAACTTGTATCGCGTTCCCAGAAATTTACCATTCTTGAGGGTGCATATTGGCACTCATTTCTCAAATGACAATATATATTTTTTAAAACGCCAATCGATAAAATCTATCTGTCAGCGGTAAATAAAGTTTTTCTATATAGTTATCTGCAACAAAAATTTTTTGTTATTATTATTAATTTTTAGTTATTGAATAACTATTTTAAACAAATACAAATCAGTATATTTAATTTACTAAAGATAGAAAATTCCTAGTGCGCATTGCTACGCCCTCAAATGAGGTTTTACTTGAAGTTGATGTTAATAAAAACGGTACTCGACAAAGACTTTCTTTTGGATCAAGTACTTTGCAAAATTTTGACTTAATTTGCTTCCAAAAATTTTTTTTTTGACCAATCGTCGTAGCGATTCTATAAGTTAACAAACTCCAAGTCTGGTAATAGAAAAATTTAAAGTCAGTGGGTTAAACCGTTTTTATTTTAGAAACCCACAACTGCAACTTTACGCTTCGTTAGAGAAATAATTGTTAAACCAGAAACTCTTTCCGTACCCTCAAACTTTTATATACAAATTTTCATGATAATCGGCGAAGTTGTTCAATAAAATAAAATTAAAATTTTATATTAATATTTAAATTAATTATAATTAAAAATCTAATTATTATTATATTTTTTATTATAATAATTGTAATTTTTTAGAACCCCAATTTAGAACTTACACAAAACCAAAATAACATTTTTAAAGCTGTAGACAGAAAATCACCAATATATTTTAGACTAAAAACAGAAGATGGTAGTGTGCCGAACGTTCTTGATATTGTATCAAATGGTGCAACAATTTGCTCTTCTAAAGGTAAATATTTTTACTTAATTTTGAAAAACATAATTTATTTTTATCCAATATTTAATTAAATAGTTAAATGCTTTTAGAATCTCGCTTGAATTCAATTTTTACAATTACTCATCGTTTAACATTGCAATCAAATGTTGGAAATCCTTTGCCAAAATTTATTCCTCCACCAGCGAATAATAAATTATCAGAATCTTTAAAGAATAATATTTTTTTAAAACCAATACTTAATGGTATGCCAAAATCACAATTTTCACAACCTCAAAATACCGGGGTGAGATATTCAGTATATCAAGGAAGAGATTTCACATCAAATCTTAATCCTTTTTTATATAACCTATTTCAAAGACAGTTTACAAAAGAAATATCTCCAGTACTGGAAGAAGCATCAACACCATCAAATATTAATCCATTTTATATTGAATCACCTCAATCAACTAAACCGAATCAAAATCCATTATTTAGTGAGTCGCCGAGCATTTGTGGTACTACGACTCTTAGAGCACCATTAATACTCAATGGACAAATATTTCAGCCAGGATCATGGCCTTGGTTAACAATTTTATTTAGAAAATCAACAAAAACATTTGATTGTGGTGGTAGTTTAATATCTCATACTTCAGTTGTAACTGCTGCCCATTGTTTCCCTAATGGAGCAAATCAAGGAGATTATATAATGGGAATTGGAGTATATGACATAAAGCAAAGACGAGAAGATGGAGCTATATTTGAAAATATTAAAAATATTCGTATACATCCGGAATATAATTCGGCATTGCATGAACCGGCAAGTTATGCTGATATTGCAATTGTAACTTTGCAAGGATTTATTGAATATAATAGAAGAATTAAACCAATATGTTTATGGAATATGGCAACTGATTTTGATCGGATTGCAAATAAAATTGGTATTGTAGCTGGTTGGGGTTTAACAGATCCTAAAGGTTCACCATCATCAGATATTCCAACATATGTGACTGCAAAAATTGTTTCATATGCAGATTGTATAATATCAAATCCAGCTTTTGGTCAAATAGCATCGAATACAACTTTATGTGCTGGTTTTCGTAATGGAACCGGACCATGTAGAGGAGATTCTGGTAATGGTTTAATGGTTGAAGAAAGTGGTAAATGGTATTTAACTGGAATTGTTTCCCAAGCACTGTTTCATCAGACAAATGAATGTAAATTAGATGATTATGTTGTGTATACTAATGCATTAAATGTAATTGAATGGATCCAGAGATTTATGACAGAATAGTATTTTATGTTTTTTAATTTTTAAATTATTTTTTATATTCTAAATATGTTTTATAGTTTTATATTATCTAACAAATAATAATATGTATCTAGAAAATTAAGTTGTTAAAATATAACTATACTTAGATTTAATTTGTATATTGAATCATTAAATTAAAAGGGCATCATTAAAATCGATTATAAAAACAAAAGTTAAAAGTTATTTAGTCAAAAGGTAAGTAAAAGTATAAAGAATAATTCTAATATAGTATAGAATACCATATAACTCAAATACAAAATTATAACAATATAAACAAAATAGAACTGTATCTATTGAAAATCTAAGACATTTCTACATATTATAAGACGTAGTACTACTTCATGTTTAAATTGTATGTGGAATTCATTTGATCAGTTCTAATATATGAATATATCTCCCCTGTTCCGAAATGCACATATATAGTAAGGCTGTTAGCCTATCACTGTGAATTAGCACGTAGAGATGCCGGCAAAAAAGACCAAAAAAAAAAAAAGCGCGTAGCAGTTGTACACGTAAAGCTCTTTCTAATGACATCCCACATGATATACCGCAAACGCTCTGTCTAACGAAATAAACCTATAAGCACTATCCCCAAAAACAAGTTAATAACTGGTCTAAATTCATTTCTCATTATCTAAATTATCATTTCCAATGATACGCGCATGTGATATTCGAATTTTAATAAAAAAAATAAAAAATTATAGCATATGTATTAAAGCGAATAATATTAAATCAGCACGCGAATCAAAGCGTCAATCAAGAATAATTAAGAATACAAATTTTTGAATTTCTGAATTTTTCTCTCAAATTTCCAAATATTTCAATAATTGTATAATAAAATACCGGTTAAATTGGTTTAAATATTAACTAATAATTCTAACACTTAAATACTATACTTTTTTTATATAATTTTATTTTAATTTATTAATTTATTTTAATTAATTTTTTTATAATAACCATAATAACAAAAAATTTTGAAGAGTCTGATACAAAATTATTAATTGTTATATTTAATTTTAATAATTCGATAATACTATAATTTAAGATTTAACTTTAGCAGCAAGACCTTCGGGTATATTCTTTTAATTATATTAGGAAAATGTATTTGAAAAATATAATATTAAAATTAAATATTTTTATTTTTATAAAAATGCTATAAGTATTAAAAATAAATAAAATTAAACCAATTAAAACAAATAATTACACAGTGGAAGTCAATGCATACTAAGCTTGTAATACCCCACACCTGAGAAATTCAATTTAAATTTGAAGCTCAACAGTTATTTTATAAAGGTATTTAATATAAAAACATAAAAGTTTTTATTAGCTTTAGAACATATAATTGTGTAGTTTAGAACAGATGATTTTTGGTTTTGTTCAACTTCCAAAGTTACTACCGAACTACCGCTTCAATTCATCCCAGGTTTCAGAAATATTCAGAAAACAGTTTATTTATTAAAACCTTTTTAATTTCAAAATTCTATCTAAATTAATTTCGATTATAGGGAGTTTAGCGAGGCGTGATGAAGTACCCAGACCCTTAAAAATTAAAAAGTAGCATAAGGAAAACAGAAACGAACAGCCATGTATCAAATTTGATAGTTCTAACTTAATTGGTTATTTAGATATATGATTGTTATACCCTACACCTAAAATAGGTATTTATATATATACGAAGTAATAACCAATTGCACTTTTGATTCCTAAAATTTGATTACTTACTAGTAAATACCTTTTCTATATATAAACATATATACTACGATTGTCATTTAAGCAAATCCACATTTTGATGTAAAATGTGAGTACAAAATTTAAATTAATATGTTAGAAAATATTCCGAAATTTTAAGTTAAATTTGTTTTCAAGAAAACCTGCATTAATATTTGTCGAAACCTTATGTTAGAGCTTCAATGTTACCGTTTAACCTTGGAATTATTATCTACATTCTACACAGATGCCTAAGTTTTTTTTTTCTTAAGAAAATAATTTTTAATGGAGTAAATTTAAAAAAGTTTGATAAGGGGTTTTTAAATCCTGAAATACAAATAAGGTCAGTTAGATGATAACATTAATTATAAAAAAAATTCCTACAACGCTTGGTAGAAATAGCCCAAATTTGCAAAACTATTGGTATAAGTAATATAAAAACATATATAAATTTTTGCCCCAGAAAAATCGAAAAATTATATTGCCATTTTTTCGCCAATAATTGAAAGCCAATTATAAAGCGCCAGTCAACTTTCTACGTGCGCAAGGCTTAACAAATGGAGTTACAGAAAAAGTTTTCATAGAAGATTAATATTCATAGTTAAAATATCGTTTCCGTGTTTCAAACGGTGTAGATGTTTTGTAAACATACAAACGGACGGGCGAACGGACCCAGTGAAGCTATATAAGCACATTTTTTCAAAATGTCCTAAAAATATTTAAATTAAAAATTGCTGTTTTGTTGTGTATGAAAAAAAGTTAGAAAGTGTTTCGGATTTGATACAAAATTAGGGTTCCAATCATTTGTTTAAGCAGCTGTATTTAGATTTTAAGTTTTTGAATTTTTTTGATTTTGGATTTTATGAATCCACCATTTTTCATTCAAATTAAACAATTTTTTTTCATATTAAACCATTTAAAAAAAAAACAGGATTTATTGATAAAACAAAATTATGATAAATCAAATTTCTTAGTAGATCCCAAATGAAACCTGTCATGCATGTTTCGATCCTCTATCATATTGTATCTAATCATATTTATAGTGTACTGTTTATAAGTATATATAAATATTATGTTTAATATATAATTTCATATTAAAAGTTCTTCAAAAAATGTGTAGTACAGAATATGAAAGCTTTCTTTACTGAAAGACTTTGTTTGACAGGTAAATAATGAATTCAGCTCCATTATACTTTTATTTTATCTTCTATTTAATGAATAAATCAAAAAATATATATATATTTGTATAAAATATAACAGACTTTAATTTTTACCATAGATTGATCATTTATTTCATATACAAAAACTGTTATATTTGTTATAAAACTCTTGT
The DNA here is from genome assembly GCA_963082915.1 of Dolichopus griseipennis. Taxonomy (NCBI): domain Eukaryota; kingdom Metazoa; phylum Arthropoda; class Insecta; order Diptera; family Dolichopodidae; genus Dolichopus; species Dolichopus griseipennis. The sequence continues at coordinate 15,874 of CAUJBZ010000313.1, read as the reverse complement.
ATAAATTATAATTTATAACAAATATAATTATTATGAAAGAATAGTGAGATGAAATAAGATCGAATCAATAAATATTTTCAAAATAAAAATGCTTATAAAACAAATTTTTATCACAAAAATAGAAAATGATTTTGCTAAACAAATTTAACAAAAACAAAATTTGTTACAAAATCAGTGTTGCCCCAGTAAAATCGAAAAATTATATTGCCATTTTCTCGCAAAAACAAACGCCAGTCCGTTTTCTACGTGCGCAAGGCTTAACGGATAGAGCTGCAGAAAGAGTTCATCATGGAAGATTGATATTCGATTGATATTGATGAACTATATTACAAAATCACTTCTAATACTTGGACTTTTGAAACTGAGATTTAAAAATACATAAGTATTCCGGGGATAATTGATTTCGTTGGCAACTCTAAAATTTCTCCAATAATTCTAGATTTTTAAAACCTCTCTTTTACAATTTATTATACCCGTATGAATATTAGTCAAAACGGTATAATAAATTTGCCATTACTTTTGTGACGCAAAGAAGGAGGAGGGGTAGATATAGAATCAAGTGTATCGATCGGATCAGAATCGAAAAATAAATCGATTTAGCTATGTATGTCCGTCCTACCGTCCGTCCGTCCGCACGATAACTCAAAAAATAAAGGAACTAGGATTTTGAAATTTTCACAAATTTGTTTTTATGCAATAGCCGTTATTAATCAATCAATAATTAAATCCAGCCATTTTGGTCCACGGCTTCGAGTACCTGCCATACAACTTCTTTTTTTATATGAGCATTACTCTGAACTTATTAAAGTTTGGTGTGTGAAATTTTGCCACAAATAGCTAGGTTTTATGGCCAAAGTTTCTGCAAAACTTGGTTGGTCTACCGCAATGGGTTCGAGGAGCTATCATACAACTTTTTCTTTTATATGAGCAATTTTCTACACTAAATGAAGCTAGGTGTCTGAAATTTTTACAAAAATAGTTTAATGTAATGGCCAAAGTTACTGCAAAATTTAGTTGGTCTACTGCAGAGGGTTCCAGTAGCTGCCATACAACTTCTTTTTTTATATGAGCATTAACTACACCTAATAAAATTGTATGTTTGAAATTTTGCCTAAACTAATTAACCGGATGATATAATGTTTATATATAGGTACAGATATCTCAGAGTTGACACAGTCGACACTCTTCCTCGTTTTATTTATACATCGGTTAGACATCAGATGGTTAAAATGGCAAATGTAAATATTTCATCTGTAGTACACTTAAAGTACACCACAAAATAGTTTGAAATCAATTACCTAGAATATTACATTCGATTTTATTTCTATTCTTTTTGGGTATAAAGTCTAGCTCGCCATTTTTCATTCGACATTATTTCACACCACCAGTTAAAATTTAATATTTTATACATATATTAGTGTATATTACAGTTTAAACATATGTAGTTTAAAATATCGCATACAAATTTTTAACTTTATATTTAAGTTTAAATTGAATTAAGATTCAAAAATATTTCTTAGTTTAATAAAAGACACTGAAGACAAAACTTTAAATATATTTTTAAAAAAAAAACTTTAATAGCTTTTGGTTTTTTTTCCATTTTATTTTATTATAGTGTTAAATTTCATTATGAATTTTTTAATAATATATTTATTAATTATAAATTTATTAGTTTTTACCGTTGACTGTCAAAATTATCCAGAATCACCATGTTCAAATATATTTTCATATATGGAATTTCAAAATAGAGTTTATGGTTTTTTAAAAGTTGATAATTTCCAATCAAATATAACAAATCATTTAACAGTTCATTGTACAAGTTTTGGTGTAAGTAAAATTCAATTTTTATTCTAATAACTTTCAAAATAAAATAAAAAATTTTTGAATTAAATTACAGAATCCTAAATTAAAACTTTTCCGAGATAGAGATTCTTCAACAGATGATTTAATTCATGGAAGACCAATATTTTTTGAGTTAACATTTGAATCATCGAATAAATTTCCAGAAATTATTGAAATTAAATCAAATGGAAGAAAAATTTGTGAAGGCAAAGGTAAATTAAATTATAATTAATTTTATATTTAACATAATGTATTTTTTTTTTTGTATATCAGACTCTAAACACATTTTTACCGAACAAAAAATAATTAACTTCAGAATGGGACCTGTCACCTGGGATGAAGTAAAATATTCTGAAGAAAATCAAATACAAACAACTTCTTCTACAACAGTTCGTCCAACTGAACGCATTAGACAGGTTACGCGACCATCAACAACAACAACTCGTCAACCAATCTCCCACGAAACAAGAACTTGTGGTTCACCATCATTGGAACTGGTTCAAAATGGAATTGAATATAAACAAGAAGCTATGCCATGGTTGACAATCATATTGAAAAAAAACAAAAAAAATTATTTGTGTGCTGGCAGTTTAATATCTAGAAAAACTGTTATAAGTGCTGCACATTGTTTTCAGGATGATCAAAAAAATGAAAATTATATGATTGGTCTTGGTGTACACGATTTAAGTAAAAAAGAAGATGGTGCTGAATACCAGGATGTTGATAATATTATAGTGCATCATAATTATGATAAAAATAAAATACAAAGTTTTGCGGATATTGCAATTGTAATTTTAAAACAATCAGTTGAACCTACCAAAAGAATAAGATCTATTTGTTTAATATCAAATTTGAATGCACTTCTTGTTCAAACTGGTTTTGTTGCCGGTTGGGGAATTTCTGATACTGAAAGATTAGATAAACCAACATATGCAAAAGCACAAATTGTCCCTCTTGATAATTGTTTAACATCAAATTATGCATTTCTCACAGTAACTTCAAATACCACGTTTTGTGCTGGTTTTCGGGATTTATCTGGACCATGTAAAGGAGATTCTGGTAGTGGTTTAGTTTTTAAAATTGGTAATGAATGGTTCCTGGGGGGAATAGTTTCTCAAGCGCTTTATCTTCCAGAAACTACTTGTAAATTAGATGATTATATTGTATATACAGATGCAACACAATATTATAATTGGATTGAAAGAAATAAAGTAGATTAGCGGATGTGTTAAACGTAGATATAAGATTTTCACTCTAAAAAATTTTCTAATTTATTTTAAAGGAAAGAAACTAATAAAATGTGATTCAAAATGTTTAAAATGTTGTTATAAAAAATATAAATTAAAATTGCTATCAGAAAACATTTGAATAATCGTGTTTTCGCGTATAATAAATCGAAAATGGAAATCGATTCTTAATGTTTGTATAAATTTGTCGTAGTTCGTAATGTGGTATGATACATATTTGAAAATCAAAATTCATTTAAATTATTTATTTTAAAGAAAAATACATTTAAAATAAAATGGGATTGATGTCCTTTTTCTGTTCTCCAACTTGCTACAGAATTTCAGTCACCAATAGTCTGGGAAAAGTACTATATTTAAATTATTATAACAAGAGTTCTATAAGGAATATTTTTTTAATCTGGGATCAAAAGGTAAAAACAGCTGCTATTATAAGCTTTATAAATATATGAAAAATGCATATATACAGGGTTGCCATACAGTGCTTTAATTGATATTTTGCAAAACTCTGGTTTTGCAAAATGACTAACATTATGTATTTTGTAAATGTCTTAAGCTAGAAACTTGAAATTTTGGAACGAGTTGCAGATGTTAAAAATTATGAGTCGTATAAAAAATGTTTTGTGACACCCACTATTTAGGAGCTGTAAGTAGTCAAAAATAGAAATTTTGTTATTTTTAAAATGCAGGAACTTAGACACTTGTATATATTTTTCCATCACTTGTACAGTATAAATACTTTACACATAGAAACTAATTGTAAATGTAACTTTATCAAAAAATGTTAAAACTTGCATTATTCAAAAATCACTGACAAATATTAATTAAAAGTTTTTTCATTTTGTTTACGTTATCAGGGGTCGGTTAACTGTTCATAGATAAAAGCGAACAAAGAGGAAATTAACCCACAGTATTAAACATTATTACAAAACTTCAGAAATTGGTTTAATATTTTAAATATTAAGGTATTGACGAACTTCGTGGCAGGCAGAGGTATGGAACTTCAAGAATGGAATGGGAAACATCTTGTTGTCAACAAAGAATAAAATAAATGAAATTAGATTACATTGGGTAAAAAAAAAAACATTGCGCAGATAAATTATTTTTTTCTGATTCATAAGAATACTAAATTTTAAAAATATCCATATCATTAATTTCTACATTAAATTACATTTATTATAATGATATAAATATGCCTTATGCGCAATATAAGAAGTTTAATTAAATTTTGTGACATCTAAGTTATTACTCGAAAAAAAAACTAACTATAAATCAACTTGAATAACTTTGGAGAATTTGCATGAAACTCCTTATTTCCTTTATCTTGTGTATGAAAAAAATCCTCAGAAGTACTTTTAAAAGAAGTGATTAAAAAACATAGTCCTCTATTCTGTAGCAGACACTTATGAAATAAATATCGCACCGGACCCTTGGTTAGAGTCAGTTAGGTTGTGCGGAAACTTTTACAGCAAAAGTTGCTTAACTAGCTTTCATTGTTAAATTGCTTCTTTGAAATATGAAATAAGAGGGGTAAGAGCTTTTTCCAGGAAATATAAAACAATTATTGTAGAATTTAATTCATATTATATATATATATATATATCTAATGGATATTAACAATCTTTATAGGTAAATTATAAAGACAACATAAACATAGATGGTTTCCAAAATAACTTATGTTATTTTTTGGATTTAGTCATTTTTTCACGTAAAATACAATGGAAAAACCTTAAGCACATTTAAAACTTTTTAATCTTAGCTAATAAAACCCTTGTCAAATGAAGAATATAATCTTAAAAACTGGTTGGTTTAGATGTGACTTTTATATGTTTTGATGAAATGAATTTATTAACTAAAACTAACAAAAAAATTTAAAGATGTGTGTATGTATGTATTCAATTCAAACTAAATATGCTAATAACCATTTTTTACTGACAGTTATGATAATTTTAGTATTTTTATTTTGGGGAATTCCTATAATAAAATTAAAAGGAAAAAAAAATTCTAATATAAAATTTGGATATACTTCCGAAAAGATTACGTACCCACCCAACTTCTTCTAAAAAATTCACTTATACTTTTGATTAATTTCACAAAGTTTTTTACCATCAACAAACATCTTTCCGGAATTATAAGAACATTTAATATTATGCGGAAATTTTTTTTTTTTTTTTAAGCGCTAACTGTTTAACTATTAGGCTAATAAGCCTGTCCATACCGTAGGTACATGTTGGAACAGGGGGTCATATTTCTTCTTCTTCTTCTATGGCGCTACAGTCCGTTGTCGAACCTTGGCCTCCTGAACTCCGCCGTAGCCGGTCCCAAGCCCGGTTGAAAAAAGAGGAGGGAAGAATAGTGGCAACCTGAATGGCCACATACATCGGCGTCTCAGGAAGTAGGAAAACGCTATATAATGCAGTTGAACTCGTAACATAGTTATGAGAACTTCAACGCATTATTGGGCAAATTCTGAAGCAACTCTTCAAACCCAACGGCCCTCCAAAGATGGGGCCAAACGGTTAACAGCCCTATCCAGTAAAAAAATATTCTTACGAAACCTAAATCAAAGCCTCGGGGGTCATATTATATTCGTGTTATTAGAATTGGTCTTATTGAAATCCACATAAAATTTAAACATGAGGTAGTACTAGGCCTTATAACTTGTAGAAACGTCTTAGATTTTCAATATTTACAATTCTATTTTTAATGGAATTGATTAATAGTAATAAATGCATACATATATTGGTATAAAAAAAGATATTTCAATATTCTCTGATTAATTTTTAGGAATTTTAATTTGAGCTAAGTGTTTTAATTTTTACGAAAGCTAAGCCAAATTCAAAAATTTAAATATTGTTTTTTTGACGTCAAATCATCTTAACTTAATACAAATGTACAAATATTGTATATATGTACACATATATTTTTGTTTTTATAAGAAAATAACTTTGTGCCAATAATTCTAAAGTTAATGTCTTTTGTTTAAAGTATAGGTAAGTGTTAAAAAGATTTTTAGAATAACAAGTTAATATCAACGCCCCGTAATAAAAGTTGTTGATATTTATACCTCTAATAATGAATACGTATATGTGCAGTGAGGTGACGTTAATTTTGATCTCTTAATTATGTTTAAAATTAATTATTTAGTTTTTATCTAAAAAAATATTGAAAGAATGTGCACTTATAATTTCACTCTGTCCGTCTGTTCGTGTGTTGACAAATCTTCAACACACTTTAAAATACAGAAATGAAGTTTTAACTACCAATAGATTCCACAACAAAAGAAACAATTTCACGAAGCAACTGCTTACTGTAGCTTCACCCCTTACGGAGCTACAGCCTACCAAAATTCGATAAAGTATCAATAGTTCTATAAGGTAGCATATTTTCAATCTGACAACGGTAAAATGCTTTTATAAGCTTTATAAATATATATAAAATAAAAATATAGGGTTGCCACACAATACTTTTATTCGCCGTTATGCAAAACTCAATTTATGCAAAATTTTCTATAAATGACTTAAGCTAGAAACTTGAATTTTAAGAAAAATTAAAATTCTTGAGAATCAAAATAAGTTTACTCAGAAGAAATATCGCAGCCCTCTATATTCAACGGCTGTTTTAAAAAAATAGTTTCGGTGTTGGTTTAAGCTCCTTTATCTCGGACATAAATTTACTGATTTTTGAAAATATTAAAGACTAATACTCGATTCTCATAAAAATAATTACAAAATTATCACTGTAAAAAGAGTCTGAATAAAAAATCCGCAAGCAGGATAGAGGAATATAACTAAAATTATTAAGCAATATCTTTGATAATTAATATTAGCTTAGCAACATCTGTTTATGCTCTAATATTTTCGTGGAACGATAGTTCTATTAAAAAATCTGATCGTTCTATTTATTTGAAAATAAAAAAAATCAATTTTAAGAAATTAATGAGTAAGCACTGCTTAAATATTGAAAATTAAACGCTTCGTTCATTTCAATATTTTTATATGAATACCATACTAAAGCTTAGTATACATTTCATTAGATGTTAAAATCTAAATTTTTTTTTCAAAATAAATTTCCAGTCTGATGGTGAACGTTGAAGATAAAACTTTAAAATATCGTGAATAATTTAATAAAAAAATAATAATAATTCTTAAATAAAATTAAAGTAGTTTTTTCCATTATGATTAAATTATTATTTAATATAATAATATTAAATTTATTTTGTAATATTAATAGTCAGTCAATATGTCCTGGTGTTTTTTGGTGGGCTAGAGATAAAAGTAATAAAATAAATGGTGTATTAAAGATTGATAATTTTGATCCAGGTTTAAAAAATGTTTTAACAGTTCGATGTACGAGTTTGGGTGTAAGAATAATTTAATAATATTATTTTGAAAAAAAAAAATGTATAAATTGCCTTTTAAATCCATTTTTATTAGTTTTAAGAAACTTTGGTTTGCTAATACGAATTTAATTGTTGATACTATTTTTAGTAAATCAAAGTTATAGTTTTATTATATACTTTTATATGAACTTGCCTGTGTTTATGGCTATATTTTCTTATATAAATAGATTTTAATTAAATCAAAGCAAGAAGGTTGATTTTAAAATTATTTTGAATTTTATTAAACGAGTTTTAATTCTGCCACTAATTCTACTTCATATTAAAACTATATATAAAATTATATAAAAATAATATATATATTTTAGTATTATTTTTATTTAAATTTAATGAAATAGGATCTTAGAACTTTTGCAAAACTAATCGCAATTATATTAGTTAATTTATTAATTTTATTTTATGATTCTAGTTTCGATCACTCTAATCTTAATAAATCAACATAATAACTAACGACATTCAATATCTGTCAAATGTTTAGTGTTACCGCACATTAAATTTATACTCGAAATATATAGAATAAAATTAATTGTTTATAAAAAAAATAAAAATGCATTTAAATATCTTTTCATATAACATTTATTTAATTTCAGGATCCCCAATTGGGTCTGCTTCGTGATAGGGATGAAAGTACAAATGATTTAATAAACAGAGAATCAATTTATTTTTCACTTAATATTCAATCACAGAGTAAAATGCCAGATATTGTGGATATTGTTTCAAATGGAAAAATAATCTGCCAAAATAGAAGTATGTTAAATTTATAACACAACTAATATGTGTATTAATATTAAATTTCTTTTTTTAATTATACTTATTTTAATGAAGAATATATAGAATATGCTCCGGCCGGAATGAAAATAATAAATTTTAATATAGGGCCGATAACTTGGTCGGTAGCAGACAATAGTTATCATTATTCTGAAAATGAACTTCCAAATTTTGTCCCATCTGTTACAGCTGCACCAACAAAACCCAATTTAAATCGACAAACAATTAAACAAAAACAACAACAACAACCTGGAGAATATTCTGAAATTGATACACGTTTTGATGAAAATCCAAAATTACCACCTCAAAACTGTGGAATGCCAAAAAAACCAATACAATTAGCGAAAAACGGAAAGTTATACAGTCAAGAATCTTTACCTTGGTTAGCAATTTTACGTAATACACAAAGAGATGATTTTATTTGTGCCGGAAGTTTAATATCTCAAAAGAATGTTTTAAGCGCTGCTCATTGTTTTGATGATAGCAATAATTATAGAGATTATGTTGTAAATCTGGGTGTATTGGAAATATCGCAACTCAACAAAGAAGGAAATACTGTACAAAAAACTGTTGATAATATTGTATTACATCCTAATTATAATTCTGGATACAAACAAAGTTATTATGATATTGCAATTATTATTTTAAGGGGAAATGTCGAATTTACCGCAAGAATTATACCAATTTGTTTATGGAACAGTGCTACAGATTGGAATAGTGTAATAAATAAAAAAGGAGTTGTTGCTGGTTGGGGATCTAATAAAGAATTGTTGGCAAAAGTATCAACAAAAGCCAATTGTGAATCAAATCCAACATTTACGGAAATTATATCAGATACTACTTTTTGTGCAGGAATTCCGAATAAAACTGGAGCATGTAATGGAAATGCTGGTAGTGGTTTAGCATTTGAACTGAATAATAAATGGTATTTAGGTGGAATAATTTCACGTACAATTTCACCAATGACACCAAAAAATTCTTTCACTTGCAATTTAGATCAATTTATTGTTTATACAGATGTATCGAAACTTTTAAATTGGATTAAAAGTTATAATGAAGATTAATTCTAATTTGGGGTTTTAAACAAATCTCTATTCAAATTCTATAACTAATATTAATAAAATTATTGTGATAACAATTGGCAAATAAGGAGTTGTTTTTGATTATTTTATAAATTATTAAATGTAGGGAAAAACTTATTTAAAAATTTTTAATAAAATATTTATTGAGAATAGTTCGGCATAATTATGATGTTTTTTTGCTTATTTTATTTAATTATGAATATTATATATAAATAATATATTGTATTTAAATATTTTTGATATTTTTTATAGCACCCCATCCTGCATTTGATTTTGGTTTACAAAATCAATTAAATTAGGATATTTTTTCAAAAAAAAAGATATTTTATCAACCATATTTTTATGTGAACTGTTTATATTTATAAAACTTTAATATTATGTATTATTTAAATTAAATGGTGTCAGTTATATTAAATGGTGTTTTTAGATATATAGTTCACCCATTATATGAATCTAAAGATTCCAAAATTTGAACAATCCCTCTATTCAAATATAACTTAAAAAATATCCTTTTTTATTAAAAATCGCAGATTTTGAGCTTAAATGTAAAATAAACCTTTTTTAATTCCTTCATATTTAAATGATATGATAAAATATTTAAAATTTTGATGAAGAAACTATATGCCAAATTCAAATCCCTTATTTAATTTAATTCTAAAATCCATTCAATAATTCTGAATTCCATGTATAAAACATTTTTTGCATACTAAGGCCTTACCCTAAATGACGACGGCGTATATTTTCTGTCAAAATAATTTAAAATACATATAATTAAATTAGAGCTCTCAAAATACGCGACGTACTATAAGTCGGATTTTTAAAATTTAAAAATTGACAAAGCGTATAAAAATTTTATTATTTTCTCTTATGTTGCTAAGGAAATACTTTTAAAATCAAATATTTTTATAATTATTTTTTTAAAAAACTACCAAATATTCAAAAAAATTCAAAATAATATGAAAATAAAAAATGTTTTTTTGTATAAAAATATAGATTTTTTCAAAAATTGAAAATTGTACGCGCGTATTGATTTCGGGAAACGTCATATGATAAGTATCAATGTACAGCGTATTGTACGTCTTATGTCGTACGTTTTTAATTAGGTTGGGGCCTAATACATAATTTTATGGATACATGACATTTGAATTTTGTAAACAAAGAAAAAAAAAATTTTATATTATGGTTTGATGAACGAATTTTTATTTAAAATTATTTGCAATTGATTAAAATGTTATCATTTATTTTAAATTAATAAAATTTTAACTTTGAGGCCTTTACCTAAATGACGACGTACGGCGTATATTTTCTGTCAAAATAATTTTAAATACATATAATTATATGGGAGCTCCCGAAATACGCGACGCACCATACGTCGGATTTTTAAAATTTAAAAATTGACAAAGCGTATACAATTTTGTTATTGTTTTTTGTTATGTTGTTATGGTGACGTTTTGTTGATATTTAGTAAATAAAACGTTTTTAAATTTAAACATAAAGTAACATATAATATAGAGTATTCACGTAGAGTAAAATTTTTTTACCAATTTTTTTAAAAAATATTTTTCGTTTTTACTCAGTACTCAAAAATTATTCTCATAACAACTATTTTTACTTAAAAATTGAGAATAATTTGTTTTTAAACTCATAAATAAAAAAAAATTCTTCTCAATTTCTTGTTAGTATTTATTCATAAATAAAAAAAAATTCTTCTCAATTTCTTGTTAGTATTTATTAATATACCTTTAAAAAACTATATGAAGGGTATATACATACATACATACATACATATTTATTTTTATACATTATTCTTCTTATTCCATATAAAAGTATGAAAAGCTAAATCTATACTGCATGCATAGTGTATAGGTATATTAACACATATAAAATATTTAAGGTCTTTTTACTTTTTTTTCGTTACTTTGATTTGAAATTAAAAAAACTAAATAGAGATTTTACATCTTTTATTGATGCATGTGTGAAATATGAAATTAAAACAGCTAAGTGTATTTTTCGTTCTTCTTGTAAATCAAAATAGAAAAATTTATTTTCATATTTATTATTTGTAACTTTTGATATTAATGTTGAATGAATGTGCGACAGCAAGTTTATTATTAAAAGTTGTATGGCTTGTAAAATCATAAATAATCTTATCATTTTAATAAGTATATATAAGAATTTTACGTTTAAGAAGAATTTAGTTCGTTATTTTGATTGACTCAAATTTTTTTTTTTAAAATTTAAATGGACATGAAAGGTAAAAATATAAAATTTAATAAAATTTCAATATTTTTTTAAATAATTCTGTTTTATTATTAATTCTTAAGTTAGTTAATAAAGGAAAAAGCCAAATGGAATAAGTATTGCATTACATTATTGAAAAATATATAAAAAAGCTTTAATATTTTATATTCCATTCGGCATAAAAAACCCTTATAGCAAAAAAAAAATATAATATAAAATATATACATAGGTATAAACAAAACAAAACAATTCATTGACTAAAAAAAATTATCGAAAACAAACAAAAATATTCATTAACTTAAATTTAGTTATTTACATTCCATATTTACAAAATTATATTATGATTAGGTACTTCAATCGTGTTCATCCAATTTTCACGTTCATGAAAAGAAAATAATATAGGTATCAAGTAAATTATTCAAAAAATAAAAATTATTTTAATAAATAAGTATTACAAATTACATACAAAAATCTATTTGCTAAATCTATAATGAGAAAAAATTTTTAAACAACAGACAAATAGACAGACAGACGTACAAACATATGCAGACAGACGGACAGAAATAAACAGACAAATAGACAGACAGACGTACAAACATATGCAGACAGACGGACGGAAATAAACAGACAAATAGACAGACAGACGGATATTATGAAATATATTAAAAATAAGTTATGCATTTAATATTTTAATTTTACTTTGATTACTCTCAGCTTTTTTTTCGTCATTTTTTAAAAGCTTTTCCCTTAACCATTTTGCTTGCTTTTTTAGCAAAAGATTAATTAGTAACTCTAAAAACTTTATTTTATGCGTGTAGCATTCATCATTTTCCCTAAACCATGTAGGATATTTATCAGATTTTTTTGTGGCTTCTAAACAACATAAAAATATATTTTTCCTTAAATTTTTTTCATGATAATTTTCATAAAAATAGTGATCAAATATGCTCATATGAAATTGTGTAATTTCGAAAATTTTTTCGGTTGGAGCTTTCAAGTTCAGGATTTCTGATTCATTTTTATAATTTTTTTGATAAATAAATTGCTCCGAATCAAGCAATAATATATCATTAGAATTTTTTAAAAATGAAGAAGTACATTGATCACAAGAAATTTTTTTTATCAATTTAAAGATAACGTAGCCACAAATGTATCTTTCGGCGTTATTTGAAACAATATTTAACTCTTCAGTTTGATTATCCTCTAAAATTTTAGATTGAAATCCCTCTAAATAATTATTAACTAAATTAGTTAAATCGTCATCAATTTGATCATTTGAATCCGAATCATCTTGTTCTAATTGATAATCCTTTAAATCGTCTATATTTAAAAATTCAGCGTCATCTTCTTCACAGTTAGAGCTTTCAAATTTATAATTAATTAACTTAACCGACATTAATTTTGCTAAAATATTACTAAATTCATGGACGGAAGGATTATTGTTACATCCATTTCTATACCGAATCAAAGAAAATAAATTTTCTAAAACATCCTGATTTAAATGAGCTAACAGTAAATAATAACATTCGTGTTTATTATAAGTTGAAAATATTTCGGAACTTAGTTCCGTAATGCCTGTTAAAGTTTGTATCATACCGTCGATACAATAAACTTTTTTAGATGTGATTGGCCTTATTAATTGAAAATATTTTTTCATTTCTAAAAGATATTTGGATATATGATTATCTTGCTGCAATGCTGCACGAAATGGATTTTTTTCATATAATTTCCTACTATTGAGACAATCAAATAAGTTATTAATTTTTGAAACAAATTTTGCTGTTGATACAGCACAAGAAATCCTATCAGTAAATTTTTTTGTTGAAACTAGAGTTTTAATTGCAGCAGCAACAGAATTACTGAAAATTTGAGTAGCCAATCGCACATTCATTTTTTCAAATGAATTAGGAAAGATATGTTTTTTTGAAAGTTTGGGACACATTTTTCTATTATTATTTTGTTCATGGAAATAGAGGCAACGAATAATTTTAAAAGAAACCTCACCATCATCTGTATTAAGGTCATATTTAAGAAGGGTGTTGCGAAGCGATTTTATTAAATGCACTGGATCGTAAAGAGCAAAAATTTTTTTTTCTACTTGATTGAAGTTAAAATAAAAAAAGGGTTTTGTTTTTGAAACGCCTAACATATTAAAACACTTCCTATTATTAGCACCCTGATCACATATGACGGCCCTAACATTAATACCTAAATTAAAAGCTGCACCTAAATTAATATATAAAATGTTTTTAAGATCTTCGCCACTAATGCCCTTCTCTGTGGCATAAAAACTAAGAACATACTTCCAATTATGTACTAATCCCCTTAGGAGAAAAACACAAACGTATTTTGCAACGCTTTTCGTTCTTTTAAAGCTATAATCCGAAAAACCACTAATTTGATCCAATGCACTATTATAGTTAAGATCCCTTCTAATACTAATTTCATCGAAAACTAATACTGCTTCCTTTTCAAGAGAATTTTTATTTGAAAATATAATCCCTAATTCATTAATATTCTTTTCATTAAGACCTACATTTAAATATTTAATAGGGATCCACCTATTAAGGGAACTAAAATGGGGTAAATTTAACTTTATCGCATTCTTTAAAAATAAATAACCTTTTGGAGAACTAAAATGTATATTTAAAGCTACCTTTTTTTCATCTTTTGACCATATCTTTCCATTTTTGAAATTCATTTTTAAAAAAGTTTTGGCATCGTTTGCTAAATGAGACTGCCTATCAATTGTATTAGATAAAGAATCCTGCTTTTCCTTTTTTATTTTTAATTGTAATTTCCTATTCTGAATTTTTAAAGATATAATTTTTTTTTTTAAATAAACATTTTTTTTTTTTATATGACCTAATGTTTTATGACATGTGGAAAATTTTTTAAAATAAAAATTTTCTTTTTTCTGGAATTTTAAACAATGCCTACAAAAATTAATCGACAATTCATTTGGAGACACCGTTCGAATGTTTTCTAAGGGTACTTTTAAATTTTCTAGATTTTTTTGACTATAAACTTTAATATTTGAGTTATTATTAAATGTTTTAGAAAAAATATTTTCTTTATTAAAATTTGAAAACTCTTTTGACTGAAAGTTTAAATTAGATAGTGGAGTTATAGGATTGATTTCAATATTATTATGTGGCAAACACAAACTTGGAAAAGCTCCCTTTTTTAGTTTTCTCCCTAAAAATTTTTTCTCGAAATGGTCTTCGCAAATAAATAATTTTTTTGTTTTTAAATTTTCTATACTTACACTACATGCCGATACCCACATTTCGAATAAATTTTTCTCTTTTGGAAATTCATACAGCCTACCGTCAAAATTACGTCTACTTCTATTGCACACTATGCAAGGGGTACCATTCTTACGGTAATCTGCTTTTACGTCCTTAAACATTCTTCATTTAAAACATGCATAAAGAAAATGAAGGAATGACAAAAGGAATAAGCAGAGAAAATAGATATTTCTGACAATGCGGAATATATCTATCAGGCCGAATTTGATGTTCAGAATTTAACCAAATTTAAGTATATTTATAAAAAAAAGTTTATTATTTTATAATAATACATCAAATACATAATAATCATAAGATTATTACATAAAAGACATAAAGTATTATAATATTTTTCAGAAGATTAATAGACAAAATTTTTACATGGCTTTATAAAAATATACCGCATTGTTTCAGATGAAGAAAATTAGAACGTATAAAAATGCAAGGTGTTTCATGAGTAAAATATTTTTTATTCCTAAATACATGTAGCAATTAAGTTTATCTTTTAAAATTCATAATCCAAATTTTTTTTTACATGTATGTAGGTACATACATATTATTATGATTACTATTTCTAATGTAACATCTTGCATGATAAGTTATAAGAAAAATGCAATGAAATTTAGAGAAAAGCTATAGTAAAAGCAATAAGCTATGATGTGACAAGTTATACCTCGTAATTACACGAAATTTTGCGGGATATGAAAAAAAAATTTTAACTGGAAATTCAAATTTTGTAAAAAAAAAATTTCGTAAAAATATGTAATTCCTTTAATAGTGATAACTTGTCATGTAGCGAATGTTATTTTTCTCTTTTAATTGCTTTTGTCTAAAATATAATACTTATTCTAATAGAAAATTTATAAATTAATACTTACATGTAAATTTTGTTCCTCAATTTTTTTAATTCAAATTTTAATACTTAATAATATGTTCATAACAAAATAAACACTTGTAACAAAATAAACACTTGACACTTTTAAAAATGCGCGCCTTTATTAAATTGAT
>CAUJBZ010000312.1:0-149921 GCA_963082915.1 Dolichopus griseipennis | reverse complement strand
ACGAGGAAAAGTGTAAAAGAATAGACTGTGTAAACTCTGAGTTAGAAGAATGACCGGAATATGGACATTGGATGATATAATGCTAATTATTTTTACAAAATTTTAAATACACAACTAATTTGGCTTTCAGTTATGAACAAATGAAAATATAAGTTGAAAGGTTGCTCCTTAAACATCTTCCACTTCACCGACTATATTTTATTCAGACGTTGACCATTAAAGATAACAACTATTTACATAAAGTTGTATGGCAACTCCCGAACCCGCACAAACTTTGGCCTTAAAACTAAAATATTTTTGGCAACCTATAAGACACCCTGCTTCATTATTGCTGTTTGATTCTAACCCGATCCACAACTTTGAGTTTATATCTACTTCACCTCATTTTCTGCAAATTTAGTACACCCTTTAGACCTATAGTTATACGGCAATAAAATTAGAGCAATCAAATAAGATTTACAAATTTTACTTTCGGATTTTATAATACCTGTGGCTGGATAGATTCAACATAAACTTAAATGAAACTTATTTTAAGTTTGTATACCTATGTAAGGTAGATTAATTTTAATTAAGTTAGTCTAAGCTGGGGTAGGTAATTTAATATAGATTAGTCTTAAAAAAACTTAAGATTAATTTTTAATACAATTTTTTACGATAAATGAATACGTCAAACAGATATGAAATGATAATAACTTTAACCTAAAAAAATTTAATAATTTTTAAAATTTGAAAAACAAAACTTATAAAATATTTTTCTCAAGCTTTTTTTAAGGCTAAGGATGCGTTTATATTGTAGGTGATAATAGCATCGATAAGACCATAGCGTAGAAAATTATATACATAATTTTAATATAGGTGTTTATATCGGAGCATAGCTTTAATTTACGATAAATAATATACAATTTTCTACGCTATGCTCTTATTGACACTCTTATACCTAACCACGCCGTTCCAATATAAACGCGCCCTAAAGCAAATTATAATAAATTAAAATTAACAAAATTTAGTCAAAAACAAAAATATGTTAAAATTTGAAAGAGCCTTGAAGATTGTTATAGAAATTGTGAATAGAAACCTGGGATGGGAGATAACATTAATTACCATGGAAACAAAATAACACTTAAAATAATGTATTTGATCTATATTTATTTACAAAATTTTATCTTAACTTGCCCTAATCAAAAATACTCCAATTACTTTGAAAAGTACCTACCTTAATTTAATATTTTACAACAAGGTACAATAATAATTAAAATGTTGTAAAAAACAAATGTAAATTTTAACAAACAAAATAATCAACATCTGTATTTTTGATAATTTTAAAAACTTATATTTTTTTTATCTGATTGTAATTAAAATATTTTTTTTTCAAATAGCACATGTGGCATCATGCTTTGACGAAACAGGTAAAAAACTATGAGGTAAGAAGTGTGCATTAGTAAATTAGTACTTATCAGTAAATTAGCGTGAAAAATAAAATGCTGATATTTTTTTTCAAATTTTATCTTAATTTTAAGATTTTTTTTAATATTAATAAAAAATTAATTTAATTAGATTTGAATTCGTCATTTTTTATTGGAGAATTGATCGTGTTTTTTTATTTATGAATACCTGTGATGAATCATTTTGCTTATAACTTCTTATACCTATTTACTTTTAAATTTTTGCCAAATTCTATGGACACTTATTTAGTAGATGTGCCCATTGTATTGAATGAAGTGGAACGTGACAGTTCGTAAATTTCGTAATTTCTAATAATAATCTATTAAATAAAAAATAAGAATATATTATACAATATTACATTAATCCAAAGATGGCGTTGCGGTTAGGACGTCGGCATTTCAATCTCAGAGTCTCGGGTTCAGATTATATCAATAGTTTATATCATAATATAAAATTAAATACCTGCCGCAACTGAAAAGTAAAGGCTGTATCACTTGCTTATCATATTGTATGTGGTATGAAACTGATTATAAATACAAATAAATAGTAGGTATTACATTAAATACCATAAAATTCACAATAAGTCAAATATTGTGAATTCACACACATTTTAGTCATATAAATGTTTTTCTAATTTATAGTCAGGTCCCTGTAGTACTCGATTTAACGTAAAAATTTTTAATACAAAAAAATTGAAATTTCTAAATTATATTCAACATGAGCTCGTATATTTCTTTACACAAAAAAAAATTATTTATTTTTCATTCAATATTAATCACTAAGAAAAAATGTATGTATAAAAATAAAAACTATTTTGGTATACCCTAAAAATAAATGTGGAATATAAAGTTTCTTAGCTTTTTTTATGTGGTTGTTCCTATATTACTTTTTGTTGCAACAGCATTTTCACAGAATTAAAAATATCATACACAACAAATACATATTTAACTTAGCATAACCTACTCCCCTTTCATTCCGTATAAATTTAAAGAACTAGAACTCAACCATGAAAAAATATGAAAAAAAATTTCAAAAAAAAAAAGCTCACGTGTTGCGTCTTCATTGAAAATTTATGTAGTCAAACAGCCGCATAACTTGATAAAAAAAAATGCAAAAAAAAAAAACTAAAAATAAATAATAAAGAATATTGAATCACACAAGAATGAAAGAATTTGTTTCCATATATACCTATACGCAACTCGTTTAGAATGCTTTCAAACTCTATAGGAAATCGTTTCAAGACAATTCAAATTCATCGATTTTATTTTTATTTTCGAATCATAGGATAGGGCGAATTATTTGACTCTGCAATGTCAAAATTATTCATAAATTTTAAATTTATATCTGGGGCCTATTCCACTAACTACTTATCACTAGCGAAATGATCTGTCAAAATTTTCGTTGCACCAACACCATATATGACAACAAATATACGAAGTTTTGATTAATAAAAAACACTCATTTATGAAAAAATTATTATTCCATTTCCTAGGTATTAGTGTTGGTGCAATGCTCTGTAAATTACAAAAAAAAATGATACAAAATAGGCATACTAGGTACAAAATACAAAAAAAAACAAACAAATTTTAATACTAATTTGACGTTTTATAAATGACATAATAATAATAGTATTGAAAGATAAATGACATAATCCAACTTTAACGTCAGGATTGTCAAAAAAATCAGTCAGATCTAATGTTGCAGCATCAAGTTTATTATAACTGAAGCCATTTTTAAATTAAAGTTATGATGATCTTATACCTATCCTAAATGATTCGAAAGAGTCTAACTTTTGTTTTTCAATATAATTAGATATTTCTATGAACTCCAAGGTTCAGATTTTAGATATAAAGCAATTCGAATTTAGTAAAAACAGGGAAAGTCAATTAAAATACAGTAAATATAAAATACGTAACTGCCAACCATTCAAAAAAAATTTCATTTGATTTTTATAACTCACAGTTGATTTTCGTAAAATTTTTTATAAGTTATAAGAATCAATCAAAGTTTTCAGGTGTTTGTCTGTAATCAATGTAATACTACAAGTTTACTGAAGAGCCCAGTAGTATTAAAGGACGAAACATTTGTAAAAACTTAAAATAGGTACAATTTAAATACAACTTATAAAAAAAAATTTGACAAATATCATATATATACTACACAGTAAAATATCCTATAAATGTCATAACTAATTTACAAAAACAAATTGTAAATATCTCTTTGCAAATTTTTTCTAGTAAAAACATATGCTTTACAAATACATTTGTATTGTATAATTTATACAAACCAATCAATATATATGTATATATTTCTCAAAATGTCAACAATCAAACATAATATCCTATTGCCCAAGAATAAACATCAATTTATACAAAATAAATGTTAAATATTCCTTCCGAATAATAAAAATATAAGCAAATACGCAAACCCATAAATACATAAACACACACATACTTACACAATATAATAATTTCTGATGTAAATTTCACCAGGTATTAAGTCATCCGAAACAAAATACGAGTATACACATATTTGAAACAAAACAACCGTACAACACAATCTAATAAAAATCAAAAACACAATAAAAAAAAAAAAACAAATTACATGGAAATTTTGTTTATACCATTCACTATAGGGTATATTTTTTTGTTTTTTTTTTTTTTTTATATTGAAAATTTAAAGCAAAAAACTGAGGAAAAAAAACATCAAGAGAAAGTATTGGAGAAAAGGAGATAGAAATAACAAAAAAAGAAAAAAAAATGTATCTAATAGAATCGGTTTATTAACCGCGTGGCATTCAAACAAGTTTTTAATTTTTCTTTTCATTTTATTTTCTTCAATATTTAAAACTTTTTAAGATACATTCTCGTACTCGTTGTATTTCAGTTCAGTTGTAATTTTCATTTGTTATAGAGTATAGTAAAAAAATAAAAGTATTCGTAAGATAAATTTAAAAAAGAAAAATTTATTTATTTTATATTAAAAAAAATTTATAAATAAATAAAATTCGAATATTATAAAATAGTAAAAATACTGACTAAAAGGTCAAGATTTGTTAATAAATAAAAGTAAAAAGAAAAGTATCTTAAGATACAATTTTTTTTTTATTGAAACATACAAGTTTCATATTACCGTATACCTATATTTATAAATGAACAATTTTTTTGAATGAACCGCAAACCGCATAACGGATTTTTTTTTTTTTTTTTATAAATATTTTATCTGACGTAATAATTATGTTGAATTGAATAAGTTAAGTGCATATTGCAAATTATATTTGATAAGTATAAGCATGTATAGAATTTCTCAAATAAAATGCAAAATCGTGTAGAATAATTTTTTAGAATTAAAAAAATAAAAATAGAATTAAATTAATGTGTACAAATATAAAAACTAACTGTAAAAACATTTAATTCAAATTGTTAATATAAAAAACTTTTGAAAAACTGTGATACTAAATTGATAATTTTTTTTTTTTTAAATAAAAAACTCTTAATTAATAAATTGAATCAATTAAATTAAATTGTTTGTAATCAGACAAAATTTATACATACATATATACATACTTTTTTATTAATTTAAAATATTCGCGCCGTTTTGACTTTTTTTTTTATGTATTTGATGATTTTGAACAAAAATTAATTGAAAACAATTAAATACAAAATCGATTTAATTGAAAAATAACGAAATTCGTTTATTTTTAGTGACAATTTTGCGTGAGCAGACAATTTTTTTCTTTTTCATTTTCATTTTTTAAATTTAATTTTCAAGGAAAATTTGAAAATAGATTATTTTGTTCTTTTCAATTTTTATTAGTAATATTATTTAAAATATAAATTAGTTAAATTAATTAACAAAGAGACACAAGATTTTATTCATTTTTTATTACACAATTTTTTTTTTGGATCGTGTAAAAATTTAATTTTAAAAAATAAATATAAAAAAAAGATGGGAAGTATGGAATTAAATTCTGTTATTCCAACTGAATATGATTCATTATTAGCTAAAAAGTAAGTATTTACATATTTTATAAAACCTATTCCTATATACTTAGTAATAAATTTTAATATTGGGATATTAAGTTAATATTGAAAAGTTTTCAAATGATAATTTTTTAAAAATATTTTTGTAAAACATAAAGATTTTAATTAATATTCTTAACTTTACCCTCATTATTAAGTTCGTCGCTGATATTCCGATTTTTATATTGATTGTTTAAAGTTAGTACGCATTAAAATACGAAACTTTTTGTAAAACAGTATGTTTGCGAATCGCATGACGCATACTGTTGTGTTTAACTAAGGACATTTGTTTGAGATGAGATTTTTTTTTGATCGTTCTCTTTAAATGTCATTTCTTTTCATTTGCAAATTTTGAAGAAGAGATTTAATTCTATTATTAAATTATACAGTCTGAGAAGGGTTGATCAAACCCTGGTCAGATCATATCTAATAAAAAAAAAATTTTAAATTTATATCACAATAACACCCCATTTTTAAAATTGGAAACAGGGGCTACTATGATACTTAAAAATAAATATATTATATGAAATTTGTATAGAATGAAGGTTTGAAAATTAATTTTTAATTTTCGAATTAAAATATGTTAATTAATGTGAACTTGCTATATCACCATCAAATAGTAAAATAGTTTTACTAACATTTAGCACATTATCTATATCTTGATATTTTGAGGTGATTTGGTGAACGAAGCATTAAAAAAATTGTTCTCAAACTTAAAAATTTAATTAATGTAACCAAATTAAATCTAACAATCTTATTTTTGATAAGATAAATTTTGAAAGAAAATTAATTAAGGTAGACTTGTTTTTGTTCTGTGTTTACTATAATAAGAGTTAGCTGTTAGTAAGCGGTTAAATTATTTATGTTAAAAACATGAATATAGTTGGTAGAATTAAATTAAATAATACATTATATTTAAAAGTATATTTAAAATAATAATTATATTTAAAAGTTCAATATATGTATTATTTGAAGTTTAAAAATTAATTAAAAAATTTATACAAAATTAAAAGAAAACATTTACAATTTAAATTTACATGATTTATTTTTATTAGAATTAATTGGTTTGATAAAAATAACTATATGTATTTGTCTAAAATTATCTAAAAACCAATTGTTAAAAATAATTACATAACATGTTTCAGCAAATTGTTGAAATAATTTTTCGGATTCATGTTTTAAACGTTTATATACAAAATAATTTAAATGTTTTCCGCTTCAATTATTTTACAAAATAACATTTTGATATAATTCAACTTCATATTTCATAATTATAAAATCAAATAATTTAACTTAACTAATACATATAGCTCGCTTTGAAAAGAATATTTTGATTGCTCTAAAATTCGGAAAATCAAAAATTTTAAAGAATCAAATATTTAACAAAGAGTTTGATTTAAAAAACAATTAAGTAAATTCCTTTAATTTTATAATGATCCAGCTTCCTTAATTCAAAGCTCTATAAGCTTTGGAACCTATAATTGTGTTATTTAATTTAACTTAATACCAGAGCACTAAATTACAAGTTATACATATATTTGGGACTAAGAGAATAGACGTCATGTGATATGTAGACAGATTACAAGACTAAATTTAAAGGTTCTTTATTTTTATAGTTACGGGCAAATACTTTATGGCTTTGGGAAGTTCAGAGAAATGACGTGAAACACCAAAAGCAATGTTATTCAATTTTCAGAAACATTAGAGAAATGGCTGAATATATCAGAAGCAAATTTGAAACTTTTTGAAATGCCCCTCAAATTCATCCCAAATTTTAGGCACAGAAAAGGAAATAGGAAGAAACACTCTTGCACCAAATATATTTCTACTAGTTTCGAAGTTATGCTTATTTACGGTCTAGCTCAACTTCCTGGCTAATTTATTTAAATCTTTACAAAGTTTCAAGAATTCGAACTTGTGGTCCGATATTTAATAAGTAATCCCTGCCATTCATTTGTAACATATTATAATAAATTCATCAAAAAAGCTTCATTATTTTTTCAGTTATATTTAGAACTCAGGATTTAAATGACGTTGGGCTATATTAGGTCAAAATCTAATTTCCTTTTTCGTGATAACCAAAATTAATATATATATACCATACCTTTTTTCAAGTGTAAAGACCATAAGAATTCTATAGTGTGTAAGTACATAAAATACATTTGAACTTATTAATGACAAAATTAAATGACATCAAATAAAATTTTGAATAGATTTAAATATAGCTTTTAATTTTTACATTATCTTTTTATTATCATTGTCTCACATTTTAGATAATCGCACAGTATCTTATCTGAGTTCATTTTATACCTTAGTCATTGTTTCGTATATTGAATACCTAGGAATTCCTAGATAAAATAACATTAAATTTTAATAAAATCTTAAAAGTTTATTAATAAAAGCAAAATTAAAAATATCTAAGCATGTTAAAATTCGATAATAGTGTTATTTATTGTTTTTTAAACATAATTTTTACAATATTTTTAATTTATTAGTAATTAGTAGTTTTTTGGGTTTTTTTTAGGAACGATAATATAATTTTTAAGCTATTTCAATATTCATATTTATTATTCAAAATATAATTAACCTAAATCATAACTAATAAATGCCGGTCATTATATGATAATATAATCATTAATAGGATTAATTAAAAATTATAAAAAAAATTTTAACTCCTATAGTTTTGTAAATAATTCAAAACTTAAATTTATTTCACATAAATTTTGGTTTTAAAAGGATTTAAGATTTAATTAAAGAAAATAGTATTAAATTTTTGCAAATTTTCAACTTTCTCTAAATAACTTATTATGAATTATAAATTAATATATACTTTCTATATTGATATCCTAATACCGCTTTTATATTAATTTGAATAAAGTGAAATAACTTTGAAATTATTTTCGCAAAAGACTTCTTATCTGCATTTTTTACATTTTAAAATTAATTTTCCTATATATAACTTAACTCCGATCGACTGTTTTTTGTATTTACAATAGTTCTAACCGTTGAAATTTAATTAAGGGTAGGGTTTGATGGAACTACGCTTTCCTGTAGGCTCATCAGTTAAAGAGCTAGAGTCTTCAAAGGTTGAAAAAGCGAATTCATACGAAAGGTCCAAGTTCGAATCCCAGTGAAAAAATTTTTATCTGTTTTTCTACTCGACTCAACTACCATTCGCCACTGGGTTCAAATTAATTGCTTATTCAATAATTAATTATTATACATCTTTAATAAAAAATACATTAATATAACAATATAAACAAATACAAAATAAAAAAAAAAATTTAATTTAATTACATAACTCACAGATATAGAATACCATATAACTCATATATAAAATATTACAATATAAACAAAATAGAATCTATTATCTATCTAGTATCTATTGAAAGTCTAAGACCTTTCTACATATAATATGAGCTAGTGCTAACTCACTTGTAAATTTTATCTGGAATATATTAAGATCAATTCTAATAACACGAATATAATATGACCCCCTGTTCCAACATTTACCTATGGCATAGGCTATTTAACTAGCCTAACAGTTGAACAGTTGGCACATTAAAAAAAACAAAAATAATTCAAAATTTTTTTAAAATCCTCTGTTATTTTCATTATTTTCTAATAAATATTTATAATATATGTCTTAGTTAATTTAAATATAAAGGCAAAATTTAGACTAGTTTTTGATTAATTTTGAAAATAGTCTTTAATTTTCTGAATGATTTTCCAAATTATTTTTGACACTTTGAATTTCTTGTAGACATTTTTTTCGGATTTTATTTTTTAATTTTTCACAAAACTTCAAGAAATAACCAACAAAAAACACATCAAAAGCAAAAAGTCAATTTTTACTTCAAAAAAATGTTGGCCTCCTATATCAACTTTTTTTCCGACACAACCAATTTTTAATTAGGATACACCGCTTTTTTTTGAAAAACTACTTATTCCTTCATGTTTATCAATCACATGCGTTTTACGTATCATTCATTACTTTTTCTAGCCTCAATAGAAATTTTGACAAAGAGTAGTGCAGTATGGCCTTAAGAAATACTCAAATTCCATTTTATATAATATTTAAAAGGAGGAAACTCATGCAGCCGTATATAAGCGAAAAACTAAATACATAATCTTAAAATATTTTTATTTGTTTTTTCCAAATCCAACATGTCTGTATATAAAAATATTATTTTACCCAATTAATCGGTCAACATTTTAAAACTTTCATTCATTTGACAAGGTCAAAGAAGCTATAAGTTATTAACACTTAAAACAAAAAGTTTCAGCTATCTAGTACTCAAAAAAAAAAAAAAATTGCGAAAAAAATCAACAATTTTTAAAATTTCCCAATTTCAAATAAATGTAGTTATAATAATCTGAATGATTCGAATTTTTTAAATTAGTGAAGTACTTTCAATATTAGAAATTATCTTAAGATTTTATTTTATCAAACTTTGATAACAAATAAAACAGTAATTTTTACTTTTATTTGAATAAGGAACTCTGAAATTTACAGTCGAGGAGGAAAGTTTGAACGCAAAGGACGTTTGAAAAAATAAGCGTTATCGCGCTAGACTTTTGCAAAACGTATTGCAAAACTAGAAATATATAAGGGCGCAAAATTTTGATTCGAGTTTTAAACTTGAAATTTTAAGTGGCCATTAGAAAATTAAAAATCTTCGAAAAACCAAAATGTATCTGGCTAAGTGAGTAAAAATATAACAAAAGAATTAATTTAAATATCTAATATAAAATCATAAATTTCGATTCAATTACTTTTAAAAATAAATTATTCTTATTAAGTATAACATAATCAATAATTAATAATTATAAATCTTATATAATTATAAATAATAATTATAAATAAAAAATACTTTAATATAAAAATATAAACAAATGCAAAATATAAACAAATAATTTAATTAAATAATATAACTCGCAGATATAGAATACCATATAAGTTAAATATAAAATATTACAATATAAACAAAAAATAGAATTGTAAATATTGAAAATCTAAGACGTTTCTACATGTTATAAGGCCTAGTACTATCTCATGTTAAAATTGTATGTGGAATTCAATAAGACCAATTTTAATAACACGAATATAATATGACCCCCTGTTCCAACATGTACCTATGGTATAGACAGGCTAATTAGCCTAACAGTTGAACAGTTAGCGCTTAAAAAAAAAAAAAAAAAAAAAAAAACAAATTTAGAACTGCCCTTAAAGTTCCTTTTAAAATAATTGAGACTTTCAAATCTTGGAAGTGGATTTTTAAACTTCCAAAATTAAAAAAAAAAAAAGAAGAAAATCCATATTTTAAGATACAAATTTAGTGATCCAATATAACCATTGCAGTTAGATCACATCTAACGATTTAATGTGTTTTTATTATTTATTTATTTATTTATACATATATACGATACCCTTCCACATACGACAACGTGTCATGTGACCCTGGGCCATTATGCCAATCAATTAAATTAATTTTGGGCATAATATCTCACTATCAGTGAGTCATAATGTTCTTAAATTGGTGGGACATATCATCCACCAAAATTGGCCAAAATTCATAATCCTTAGGACTTTGTTACCTACCTAGCAAAAATTCTTAAAACATTTCAAAAAGAAAAAAACAAATACTAAAAATAAGGCTTTCTGTTAGATAAACAATTTAAATTTATTAATTAGATAATATTTTTTATTATATTACACAGTTTGTCAGAAAGGCTTTTACATATAATCAAAATATATTTTACTAATAAGTCTTAAAAAGTGACTCCTCTGGTGGGACATATTGCCCAAGGGCCACATGACACGTCGCCTCCCCATACAATATAATATACAGCTTTTCCTTTTCAGGTGTGACTGATGTATTTATTTTATATTTTACTAAGCATTACGCGCATCGGATAATGCCTTTTTGGTTCTTAATTTGTAATCAATGAAAAACCAAATAGTTACAGTATAAAATTTTTAAAAATAACTACCTATAAAGTATTTTAATTAATTTCAGACTATATACATATATAATCATAATAAAATAACTTAAATACAATATTTCAATCTTATCATTCACAATAATTTAACTGTTTATAGTTATCGTATTGATTGTAAATAATATTATTATATGAGTAACAAATTGTCATACTCATATTGCCGTTATTTAATTTATTATCGTCGCAAGCCTAACGGTATTTTTTTTTTTAACGTTTATTTCTTTTGTGTTTTTATCAGTTCACCTAAATAGTAAGTGCCAGTCAATGTACTTTACACTATCACATAACGTTGTTATCCACTTGAAAATCTTACAAAATCTATTTAAAATTCTAAATTTAAAAATAAGTATGTATTGGTTAATTAAAAAAAAAAATTGTAATAATTTTGAAATCATTATGATTAATTGGATTTTTTTATTACAACATAAAAGTTATATATTTTACAATATCTAACAAAAATCCTTTACAATGTATTTTTGTGTTAATCATAAAGCATTTTACTATAATAAATACAGAATATTATTAAATCGTATTAATTTTTTGTAATAAATTATATTTACAATCGTACACGTTATACTTGTTATAAATTATAAGTTTACAAAACAATAAAGTACTTAAAAGTACTTGATTTGAACTGCATTATCTTAAGTACAATACAACTTTCAATTGTCGATGATATCATTGATTCGAAGTAAAATAATTATTAACTTTACTTTTATAATTAATCAAGTTAATATAAAATCAAAATCATTAGGTTTTTGCGAAAGTATATGGGCGTCTACCTAATTGCAAAGTTTTGACGTTAGATTTCTATTTTACTTTTTGCTATGTATTTAGGTAAAAAAAATTTATTGTAGATTGTCAATTATTTGATTCTTTGAAATTTTGTTCCTAAATGTCAAAAAACAGATATTTTTTTTGAATTAAACAGGCAATAAAACGTAAATAATTTCTTTTTCAAATTAAAAGTGTTATAAATAATAATGGATAATAAAGCTTTAATTGGAATAATTAGCCAAGTAATCATAGAAGCCTCCTCGACTTTTGGAGAAAACCTTTGTTACCAAAATATTAGAAATATACAAAAAAAAAGGAAGGAACAAATAAATTTTATTTCAAAAAGCTTTAATAAACTTTTTGTCCATTTTTCCCTGAAATAAATATTTAAAATATATTACAAATAAAATTTAAAACCAAAAAATATTTATTTTCAACTTACATATTGACGTTTTCTTCATTCAAACTTTCAACGCATACTAAAAATTTAATCTGTAAAAATTTGTAGAATTGACATCTATTTGATTTGATTTTGACATTAGGGTACACATTACTTTACGCTCATTTTACTTAATCAGACTGTACCTAAATTCAAAATTTCAAACTGACTACAGATTTGCTTTTAGGTAGACGACCTATCTTAATATCTAAATAACTAAAGGCGCATATTTGTCCCCACAGTGTAGAATGGGTTAAAAAAAATTTCGAAAAACTTACGGTTATAATAGAATTCCCTCTGACTCGTTAATTACAACAATTCGAGATATTTTGATATAAAATAGGGATATTTAGATTTTTTTTTTAAATTATTAAAACAATTTAATGAAAGGTTTCAGCTCCATCGTTCTTTAAAGTGTTGGAGAGCTAAAAATTCTAAAACATATTTTATGGAAATCATTATTATTGTGAATTTATCTTAATTTTTTAAAATTCAGCTGGTGTAACAACTTAGCGTTTCCTCAAAATCAAAGACATCAAGTTTGTACATCATCATCATGTATATTAATCGGCTTATTCGGTTACAAAATTGCCGGTCGCGGCTTATTTTTTTGTATATAAAATTAAATATTAATTTGAGTGTGAAAATCGTTCGAGTTTTGATCGCTTCGCGACACTAGTGTTTCCTAATATAAAAAATTTAATTAGAAGAAACTATTCTTTACTTTAAGTTCGTTGATTATATAAATTACCTTGTATTAACTGAACCGGCCTTTATTGCATTATTATGGTTGCATGTTTATTAAAGATATATTTTATTAATCCCAAGCAATTAGGTATCTGAAGCAACAATAAAATTTTACATTCTTTTTATATCAAATCATTTTATAACTGAAGCTAATTCATAAGAATATCGGCAAAATTTAAAAAACTACTATTTATATAATATTTAAAAAATTACATAAAAAAAATTGTCAAGTAATAAAGTGTGCTCATTAATTTTTTTTTATAAAAATTACTTTATTGTATTGTATATAAGTAATTTATTTTATTTTATTTTTTTTTTTTGCGTCAGATAGGGATTATCTTAAGATTATTATTTTTTTTTTATCAAATTTTGATAACAAATTGAAACAATTATCGTATTTCAAACTTTACTTATATTTAAATAAAAAAAAAACTTTAAAAAATGACAGTCAAGTAATGAAGCTTTAACGCTAAATACGTTTTTATATGTTCTTGAAACGCAATACGTTCTTAAAACGCGAATTATAATTACAAAATATTAAAAATATAGAAGTGCGCATTATAAAATCGCGTTTTTAATTTTAGAATTTTTTTTACACAAAATGCATCTTTTAAAGTAAGTAATTAATAAGTACTAAACGGATAAAGGAATCGTTAGAATTTTATTTGCATATTAAATAGAAAATAAAAATTTGATAAATTTAATATCAGTTTACTTTATACGTATTAACAAGTTTAAAAATTTAAAGTTATTACATGTGATTTTTGAATATTTTGATATTCGTACAAAATGTATATAAGATCCTATTAATTTAAATAAATTATTCGTTATTAACATATTTATTATATACTTAAGTATATAATTATTATATATTATAATACACATTATGATTATAAACTTATGTGCGCTTATCAATTCTTCGCGTTCTTTACTATTGTGAATTTAATATGTGTAAATGACATTTATTGATTAAACTATTGTGAACTGAAAATTATTAAGAAAATCTTAAATTTTGATTTTAATGATTGAATCAAATTAAAATTTTTTAAAGATTTCTCTAAGATCTCTGAAAACTTAATCGTACATTGATGTACATGTAATTATAAATAATCTTTGGTTTGAGTTATTTACCAAAAAATTTACTTGGAAATCGTAAAAAGTTATGGAAAAGTTGATTTTAAAGGAATGAATGTATAATTTTAAACTAGATTTAATTTTTTAAAATTAAATATGTAATTAAAAAATGTTATTTAGTATTATAATTAGCAAAAACTAATATTTATTAAGTTTGCAATTTTTAAATTATTGTTTTAAATATATATGTGAGTTAAAAATAATTACTCGGTAATTTGTCATTAACCACTTTTTAATTTCATAAATTTATAATTCTTTTTAATTTTAATTAAAAAATTTTTTGAATTCTTGTGGCTTTTTTTCATATTTAAATGTCAACCTTCAAAATTTTGTGAAAAACATGTACTAATTTTCTTAATTAATCCGAATTCGATTATTATGTTTTTATTTCACAGCGCCTTCTCGGCTTCCTTAAAATAAAAATAAATCATGCTTCCTTAAAATAAAAATAAATCATGCTATCAATAAAATATAATATAATTTTAAATTCCCGAATAATATATAATTGTCCTCATTTTAAAGCCATATTTATTAATCATTTAACGGTGTTGTTTTTTAAAATTTAATTTTACAAAGTAATTAAGTAATATAATTAATTCTTTAATACTCTTATTAGAAAATAATAAATTCCATTTACTTTTTGTTAACTTTCATTCTTTATGATAAAAATTGGAATAACTTTAGTGTCATATTAAATTTTTAACTAAGTAATGGGGATTAATTAATTAATTTATTAAGGAAATTTAAAAATATAATTATTATATGTAATAAAATAATAAATAACTGTAATAAATTGTGTAAATTAACAATTTATTTTATGCTTTCTAATACTTTTTGAACTTTCTAAGTACTTTACAAGAACTTTTGCTGTACTTTTAAAAAAATACTTAATTTTATATTTTTTTACAAGTAAATTCTAAATTTTGTACTTTTTTTTATAGTTAGTATGTATGAGTGAAATGTATTTAAATGTTTCTTGTAATACAAAGTAACTAACTAACTGTGTCTTTATATAAGTACTTTACTTATACCTAAATAATAACGGTATTTATATGAAACTATAAAAAGTACAAAATGAATCGTCCAAAATAAAACAGTCGTCAACAAATTACCAGTTCTAATATTAAAGTACTTTTAAATAAATTGACTAGAAATCGAAATCTAATCATTCATACAACTCTATCTGAGTTCTATAGAAAACTAGTGATTAACACACTTGACTTGTGTACTACAGTTTACTTTTACTGTTGTATTATTACGTAAATATTCTTTAATTCGAAAGTAACTATTAAATTTTGGATTAAAAAGTTTTAAAAATATTTTTAAAATTGCGCACAAAACCCTTCCAATTCGCGTCAACACTGCATATTTTCTTTGATACTATGCAGGGTTAACCCGGATTGCAAGGGCTGTGACTTTCCTTGATTACTACAAAATTAATATGTTAATTTTCGAATTTATTGTAATTTAAAAAAAAATTTCGGACAATTTTTAAATCGATGTAAAAGTTGTTTTGGATCGAGGCTTTTGTTTCAATTATGCTAGGGGGTTTGCGCATATAAAATTTTTTTTAATTTTTCTTATATAATAATGTATAGATTTCAGTTAACTATAATATTCAATTTAATTTTAAATTTAAAAATTCTTTAACTCTTATCTAAGTACTCGAAGTCTTGTAAACTCAATATTATAAGTAGTTGAGATTATTGACGGTCATAATTTATTGTTATATTAAAGTATCGAAGTATACCTAATCAATCAAAAAAATATTTTTTAAGTGATTTTAACATTCTTTGAAAGAATTATTGAAATAAAAAAATAAAAAGACATGCTGTGTCCACCACAGAACCAACCGCTCTTACAGGAAAATCATAATGTGAAAAATGTTAAAATCATAATGAAAAAGATTTTTGACTATAACAAATGTTATGATTTTTATTATTTATATAAGCAATTATCGTTTTCTGAGCCTTTTAAAACAAAAAAAAATCACTTTTCGTCAAACATTTAAGTCAAACGCTCAAAACAAAATAATTATTTTTTTTTCAAATCTATCAGGGAACACACAGAACGCGCTCATAAAGAGAAACCGTCTAATCAATCTATAATTTATCTTTGGTTTTACTATTAATTATTCTGATTTTTATTACTTTTGTTCCAAATTCCAAACTATTAAATTTAAGAATTAAAAACGCATCTAATCTAATTTCTCATCTAAAAATCTTAAAAATTTAAACAAACTTAAAAAAATAATATTTTAATTGTTTAACGTTTAAAATTTGTAAAATAATTCAGTAGAACTTGAGTTGCTCCATTTCAATATAAAGCTACCGACACAGTTTATAATTACAATAAAAATTATGACTAAGCAGTAAAAAACAATAAATTGTTAAAATTTATAGATTACTTTTATGTACTTAAGATTCTATTAATTTGCGAAATTAAACATAAATTAATTACAAGTGTACTTACTTAACTACGAAAAAAAAACCTCTTAACATATTTTATAATTATTATTTTATATTATCAACAGGGTGATTCGTCAATCATGTTCAAACTTTGTAAAAGCATTAGGACGTAAGAAACCAATCACAGATTCATCCGAATCAAAATTGGCTAAAGTTTTAACAGCATTTGACTTGACTGCATTAGGTATTGGTAGTACTCTGGGTGTTGGTGTTTACGTTTTAGCCGGTCAAGTATCAAAACAATACGCTGGACCAGCAGTAATATTAAGTTTTTTAATAGCTGCAATTGCATCAATATTTGCTGGGTTATCATATGCTGAATTTGGTGCTAGAGTACCAAAAGCTGGTTCAGCTTATATATACAGTTACGTAACAATTGGAGAATTTATAGCATTTCTGATAGGTTGGAATCTAATATTAGAGTATGCGATAGGTAAGAAATAATCAAACTTTAATTTACTTAAAATAAGATAAATTAGATATTAGTGTGGGACTAATTATGTATTAAAATTATAGGTTCTGCGAGTGTGGTGAAAGGATTAAGTACATATCTGGATAAATTATTTGATAATGTAATGCAAGAATTCTTTATAACGCATATGCCAATGAATGTTCCCTGGCTTAGTAATTATCCAGATTTCTTTGCACTCGGAGTAACATTATTGTTTTCATGCGGAATTGCATTCGGAGCAAAAGAGTCTACCTTTGTTAATAACATTTTTACAGTATTAAATTTAGGCGTTGTTCTATTTGTAATTATTGCCGGTCTTTTTAAAGGTATAAGAAACAATTTTTTTAAATAAATTAAATAATTTTATAAATATTAACCAAATTCTGCAGTTGATTCAGCCAACTGGAGTATTCCAAAAGAAAAAGTACCTGAAGGATATGGAGATGGAGGTTTTATGCCATATGGTATTTCTGGTGTTGTAAAAGGAGCTGCTGTTTGCTTTTATGGTTTCATTGGTTTTGATTGTATTGCCACAGCTGGTAAAATTCCTTTGAATAAATGCCGTTATAAGTTATTAATAAATATTTTTTTTTAATATATTTAGGTGAAGAAGCTAAAAATCCACGAAAATCAATTCCATTTGCTGTTATTGTGTCATTAGCAATGATTTTCTTAGCATATTTTGGCATTTCAACTGTATTAACAATGATGTTACCATATTATGAACAAGATGAAAATGCACCATTACCACATGTATTTAGAATGTACGGTTGGACAGTAGCTGAATATATTGTTAGTATTGGTGCTATGTTTGGTTTGAGTGCAAGTCTTATGGGTGCAATGTTTCCATTACCAAGAGTTGTATTTGCCATGTCATCTGATGGTTTATTATATCAATTTATGGGAAAAATTAGTGATCGTTTTAAGACACCTTTTGTCGGTACAATGGTAACGGGTTGTTTAACCGGATGTTTAGCTGCTGTTTTCAATTTAAGTCAATTAGTTAATATGATGTCAATTGGTACATTATTAGCATATTCAATGGTATCAAGTTGTGTATTAATTTTACGTTATGCAAGTGATGAAAAACCAAGCAAAGTAACTATAAATGGTAAAGGAATTCCATTAGATTCATCAAGTCAAAATTTTTCAACTATTAAAGTATACTTACGTCGATTGTTTAAAAGAAATCCTACTGCAACAAGTAATCCAGTGACAGCAAAAATTGTATCATGGGCTGTTTTATCATATGGTAAGCTTTGTTTAAATATTATTTGATAACAGGTTTTTACGGTTTCTACAACCATTATAAACCCTTCTTTCAAAATAATTATTTAATAATATTTTTTTAATTTTAAGGTCTTTGGTGTTTATTATTTGGAATTGTAGTATCACAATTTGAAGAAAATTTCGAAAAAATTTATTGGGTTCATTACTTTTTACTTGTATTAGCAATTATACCAATCATAACAACTTTATACATAATATCGTGTCAGCCAGTATCAAGTGCTCAATTATCATTTAAAGTGCCATTAGTACCATGGTTACCCGGTATTTCAATTTTAATTAACATTTATTTAATGTTAAAATTAGATGTGCATACATGGATGAGATTTGCAGTCTGGATAGCAATAGGTATTTATTTGTTTTATTTTATATATTCAATTTTGCTATTTTTTAAATATCAACTACCTATTTATTAATATTTTTATTTTTAAATTTATTTTCAGGTTTAGTTATTTACTTTACATATGGCGTTAGACATAGTGTACAAAAACTTAGAAATAAACAAAAACATGATGCAGCAATAATGACAGAAAAAAGTTCAAGATCAGCATCAGTACCAAGTATTTATGTGACATCTAATGGCTCAACAACAACAGCTTTTTAGTAATTCAAAATATGTGTTATTAAATTTTAGGTTTTAATTTTTATTTTTATAAAATAAATTTAAATAAAAAAAATAAAATTCAAATAAAAACATTTTTTCTCATAAATTAAACAAAACAAAAAAAATTGTTAAATTAATATAGTATTAAATTTTTTTAATTGTTTTAATTTTTATTTATATATATATATAAAATGTTTCATAAAGTTGAATTAATATTAAATGCAATTTTGTACTTAAAAGACATTAAAAGAATAAATAATAATTATTATTAAAAAAAAAATTTAACAAATATTTATTATTAATTAAAAATTCTTTATTACATTTCCTAATGCAGATCGTTTTATCTTTATCTTGGCCATACTTTTTCATTTTAATTTAAATTCACTCGAGAATTAATTTTATTAACATTTTTCTACCAGAGGTATTAAGCTCTGCCGAATATACATTTGAATTCGTTTATGTTATCAAAAACTAAACTGTCAACGTACTTTCGTTTACGCAAAATGACAGATGTCAATTTTTCGGTAATTTAATAAAACGTCAGTCAAATTTGAGCGTAAAAAGCGCAATAATATTTTTTATGAGTAGTTGTTGATTTTATTAACTCTCATTTGTTGTGTGCAGTTCAAAAGAAGAAGTATTATATTATTAAATTTAATTTAAGTATTAAACATTTTCAACAGTTGATTTTTTCAACGTTCTCACACGAAGGTGGAACTAAAATTGAATGGTTGAACCATTTAGCACCTTTTCCATCAAATTTTAAATCATTAATAAGAGTATACATGTATATATTAATTAAATATTTACAAGTGCATACGATGCCTTTGAATATTAACAGGTCGGTTTCCTCACGTATTTATGTATACCTGAACTATAATATGTACGTAGTAAATCGCATCTACAAAAAATGGTAAAAAAATTGTAAATCAAAAGTATAAATCTAAATTTACAAACTTTGGTCAGATCATTTTTAATAAAAAAATATAAGTTATAGTATATAATATATCATAATAGCTTATATAATAATGTAAAATATATAATACCTTTCTTAATTAACTTATATTGAAATTAAAAGTTGAACGCTTGAACTTCATTTCGCACTAGTATTTTCTGAACTTAATTTGTTTCATTAAGAAAATTTTGTTAGTTTTGTCATTTACAGAACACAAAATTCGTAATTCATTATATTTGGTATTTCACGTGTGATATCTGTATTCTTTGTATAAGTTTACTGAAAAACTATTTGAAAAAATGTCTTTGAGTTTATTTGATCATAAACCTTATTTTAAAGTAATTTCTGATGTGAACAAACCTTAAAAAAAACATCGAAAATATTTTAAGTTTTGATATTTGTCTCTGCGTTCTTAAAGTTAAACGAATTGAAAACTGGTTTCTTATATATAAAACATATTTCTATATATGTATACCAAATGTTTTCAGTCCTGTAATTTTATAGAAATAATAAAAAATTTAAAAAAATTAATTACATTTATTTTATTAGATAATTAACTAATCAAAATTTTTATATGGCTTTAAATTATTCTCCTAAAAGTATGCAATCAATTTGAAATTAATATATTTAAGTACAAAATCTCTTCTATTATTGCAACACTTTTTACACTTTTAAATTTTTAGCTTAAATAATTAGCACAATTTCATATTCTGTAAATAATTCTACTCCTTATATTAAAAATTTCTGATTTTCAAGTAATAAATAAGTATTTAAGAGATATATGAAGATTTTATATTATACTCCTTCATTAATGTTTTGAGCTTTTTAATGGTTAAATCTAGTTGGTAAATAAAAGAATGGCATGTAAGAATGGTAAATAAAAGAATCTTTCACAATATCTACACAGAAAACATGCAATTTAAACAAGTATTTTCAGTTTTAAACGTATATATTATATTTTATTTTGGTCTAGAGTTTTTCAGTAAACTTTTAGTAGATATTAAGGAACATAAAAAACTTTAAAATATATTTTTCAACTGCAATTTCTCAGGAGGAACGGTATTTATTTTAGGTATAACCCTTGTTTTTGGTATTGGAGAAACACTATTTAGAATTAAATCCAATCATTAGTGAGATTTACATAATATGATCAGCTCAAATATTAATATTAAAATACTATAATTAAAACTCATATAGAAAGGTTCAATTTTAAAATGACACAAATTAATATTGAAAATATAATTATAAATTGATACTTACCAAATGTTGCAATATAGCTTTATTTTAAAAATGAATAAAATAAAAACATTAAATTATTTATATTTTAAAATGTTTTTTATTCAATTTTTCATACTACATCTGTTCATATTTAATATATTTTTTTTTTTTTTTTGGCTTTTTTTTAATAATTGCATTTTTGTTTTTTTATTTTTAAATTAAAATTTATAATTAGTTTTTTTACTCAATTTGAAATAAGTAAAATTTTATGAATAATTATTATATTATTATTAAATATTTAAATTTTTTTTTAATTATATTGGAATAATTTTTTTTTTTGCAATATGTTTCTGTATTCCAATTCCAATTTTATTTGAATTTAACCAGAAATGCTACGTCCAAATCTTGAATGTCCATAATCATCAAATTGATCACCATTACCACCACGTTTACCAAATCTTAAATGACCATAATCATCATAACGTTTTGTTTTTTCCATTAATTCATTATCACCATCAAATAATAAATCTAATTCAATTGGAATTTTTGTTCTAGATGATGATGAAATTTGTTGTAATAATCTTGGTGAAAATGCAAAACCAGAACGACTATTTGATTTAAGAATACGATAATTATTTTGTGTTGTATCATGTTGATTTGTTGTTTCTTCTTTTTGATTTTGATCTAATGTGGAAAAACCATTAACAGCCATTATATGATTTTGACATATGAACATTAATATGGTACTAATACTGAAGCAGAATAATAATCCAGAACAAAGTGATAAACGACCCATTTTAGTTTTTTTTTTTTTTTTTTTAAATATATTTTAAATATTTACAAGTGTGAGGTTCTTTTAGAGTTTGACAATCTATTCAAGTTAACTTTGTTAAACCTTGAACAGTTGGTTACTGAATGATTTTTTAACCGTTTGGCGAAGTCCTTTTATACCAAAATTGGATACAAAAATTTATTGTTTATATTGAAGAAGAAAAAGAATATATGGAAGAAAATATTGTTAATGGTATAAAGTTAAAGGATATAAGATTGCACAAAATTTGCATAGTACGGAAATAATATACAATATATACATATAACCAAAGAGTAAACATTTTAAATTAAACATAAGCATATATACTTATAGATAATTTTTTTTTTAAATTATATATTCAAAGCACGAAATATTTCATTTTTTATCATTCATATTTTTTTTTTTATTTTCAATAAAGCTAATTTTAAACCATAACGCAAAAATATTATGATAGAAAAATTTTCCTTTGTTTTCTAAAAGTCAAGCATAAACGTTATTTTTTTTTTTTTTTTTTTTTTATATCTTAAAGATGTCAAAAATATTTAAATCAATTATTGTAATCGCCTTCGCATTTTACACTTTTAATACTGAAAAGAAAACAAACTAAATACTTCTCTTCTTATCCAATTTAAGTTATGAAAAAAATTTCATTCTTCTTATCCACAATATTATTCTATTATTTTTTAAAAACACATCATCATCTTCTTCTTATCCAATTGCCTTTTAGAAGAGAATAAAATAACAAGAATTGCTTTGCAAAAAAATACAACAAAAAAGCAAGACAAAAAATAATAAGGAGAAAATTATATTTTATTAAAATTGAATAGAAGCATCCATCCTTCAGAAATAGCTCAAATAATAATTTAATAAATAATTTTTAACATCCAGTTTTTTAAGTTAATAAAAATAACTGAAAGAAAAACAATTTGCACCTCCATTCATTCAATTTACATTAAATCATCACTTGTTGATTTCTGTTGATTCTCATCATCCTCTCTGACTTTTTAAAGTCCCCTCTCAGTAATTTCATACCGAATAATAAAAAAAAAATAAATATCAAAATTGAAATAATTTTGACGTTTGGCTTTTAATAATTGGAGAAGAGGTGGTTGTTGTGTTTGACATTCTAAAAAAAAAAAACAAAAACAAAAAAATTTTTAATTTATTTTGAGTGTCAAAAATTAAAAACTGACGAATTTTTAATTGTTGATTTTAATTAATACATATATATAACAACTTATACATATATATGTATAAATATATATATATATATATATATATTGCATATATTCATATAATTTTTATATATATACAATTTTTACATGAACTTGGTCCTATTTCACATTAAAATTGTTTTTTTGCAAATGAATTTGGCCTTTTTTCAAATTAAATTGATCGCAAATTTTCAAATGTAATTTGTGTAGTTTGAAATCTATTTGATCCTTTTATTAAAAACACCTCCGTATCTTGAGAATCAGAAAAAGATTCCGATTCTGGAAAAGAAAATAAAAAAGTTAAAAAAATATTAAAATATAGCAATTAAAATTTTTGGAGCAAATTTTTTGAGTACAACATAATTTATTTGTCTATGTATTAAATCTTTTTCACACTTAAGAGCTGCATAATACTAATAGACTAAGAATCTGACTACAAATTTTTCTATTCAAATAAATATTTGTACAAAGACACAAACATAAACAGAATCCATAATTTTATGATAAAAACTTTTCCAAAACATTATGTTATAGCAAGCAAAAAATTCTCCGAATAATGATCTAATATCCCATATATTTTACTGTTAAAAAGAATTCTATGGCCCCTAAGCATTTTATATACATTTTTATAAAAATGTTTATTCTTAAAATTCTTATCATGTTCCTACACTATATGACTATAGTAGACGGGCTATATGTAAAAGTATTGAGTATGATCTTGGTAACATAAAAATAGAGTTAACTATGGAATGAGTATTTCTTAAAGGATACATTAATTTTGCAAAACTCTTAGTAGTTAGTTTCAACATAAAGTTTAATGGAACATATTTTAATATGTATACTTGGTTAAGGTAGGATAAGTTTAGCTAATTAAGGCCAATTTAGTGATGATAAAATTTTCAACAATTTTATTCAATAATTATTCAAAAAAGACTTCAAATGATAATAAAATAATGAAAAAATAGTTTAAGATATTGTTTAAAATATAATAATTTATTAAATTTTAATAAAAATACTTTTTTGCTAGATTAAGATAAATTATGTAAATTAAACATAATTCAAAAAAAAACAATCAGTTACATTGGAAATATATTTATAAAGAATAATACAAGTCTTAAGTTTAAATGAAAAAATTTCATTTTCTATTTTTTGTATATATTGCATCCCATAGATTCTGGACCAGGTTTTCAACTTGGTACGCGAACATGTTTACAAACCATACAACACACTATCCAACCTATAATCGAACAATCATTTTATTTTTTTGTTTTGTTTTGAAAAATATGTAAAATGTCAAAAATATCTGACAATTTAGAATTTGAAACAATTTTTATTTAACTATATATTTTTATAAATATTCCAAATATTTTACTTAATTCTTTGTTATTTTATACATTATAGTTTTATTATTATGTCAACGTTCTTTCGTGTCGAAAAATTAAAAAACTAAAAAAAAATAAAATAAAATGACATTTCGGTTGATCAACTTACCCATACACGATACAACTCAAAATGCAAACCAAAGACTCCGCCTACAAAAATTAAAATTTTTTGATTTTCTTCCAACCAATTTTTCAACCTTCAAAATGGTCTTTCAACTTGCCCATATACGATTCAACTTCTCAAGTACACGTACCAAGTTGAAAACCTGGTCCATCATGTATGGGAAGCATTAGAGTTTTAATAAGTATAAATACCAATTCTATTATTTGCTTTGACTATTATATTTAACTTACTAATTAAACTTAACATTTTTTTTTGATACATATATATTTCGTTCTTATGATATTGTGTTCCTTCAAAAAAAAATTAACACGCACATATTCAAAAATCAATTCAATAAATTATTTTAAATTAATTATTATATCAAAATTTTAATATACCTTTTAATATATCATTTTCTAAATCAATTACATAAAATAATCGACTTACATGAATTACTAATCATAAATATAACCATAATTTTCAAGATTAATACCTATATCAGACCCAAAAAAATAAAAATTTTCAATAACACTAAAGATAACAATAAAAGATAAAAAATAAAAAAATCAAATAAAAAAAAATATTTTCATAGACAACGCACTAATAAAGTGTACAATTAAAGTGGTTCTTATCAGAGGAATTCTCTTATATTTTTTTTTTATTTATTTTGATAAGATTTTTGATTCCCAAAGTAAATTTAAAAATTTTAGATTCCAACTGCTGTTTATTAATTAGGAATGGGAATGTAAATTAGGATGTTGATGAAACAGGGATGTAATATCATTTCTACTAATTTTAAGACTTTTTATTTTTAAAATATCAATTAGTTTCAATTTTTTAATACACGTAAGCTATAAAAAATTGAAAGCTAAAATTCTAAAGTAATAGCTTTTTAGCTTAGAAATAAAGCTTTATTATACTCTTGGACTTTGAAAGTTTAAGTCCTTTCAGATTTACAAAACAAAACTTTATGTTCTTATTCAAATAACGAGTAGATTAAAAAAAAAATCGTTATCCCAAAATAGTCCATATTTATTGTATACCAAATATCCACTAAAATTTTTTGTTGTAATAGTTTT
The DNA here is from genome assembly GCA_963082915.1 of Dolichopus griseipennis. Classification (NCBI taxonomy): domain Eukaryota; kingdom Metazoa; phylum Arthropoda; class Insecta; order Diptera; family Dolichopodidae; genus Dolichopus; species Dolichopus griseipennis. The sequence continues at coordinate 123,784 of CAUJBZ010000312.1, read as the reverse complement.
AAAGCATTCTATTTTCATTAGTCTTTAATTAAATGTTTCATAATGTTTAAGAAGTATTTTTAAGTTTTTTACTAAAAATATTCTTTAATCTAAAAAATATAACCATGTGAATCAAATTATTTTTTAAAATCAATAAATAATATCTCTACAGCTGAGCTAAAATTATATTATCAATTTTGAAACCAATGGCGAATTGTAGCTAAATATAACCGAAAATAAGATAAAAGTTCTTTTGAGTTTTACAGGGATTCGAACTTGGGCTGTCGAATAAAAGGCCGGCACTCTAACCACAGTATCACCAAGCCCTTATAATAAATATAACTAAAAATCGGAATAATGTTTTTGACAAACTTCCAAAAACAAATTTAAAAATATTTTTAAATTCTGTTGTATATTTCGGACAGAAACTATTCTATTCATTTTATAATTAATTTTAATAAAATTCTTTGATATTCTTTTTATTTTACCTAAATTGATATAATGTTATAATGTTTATTTTAATCGGATCAAATAAAAAAAAAATTATTTAACTCAATTATAGCAAAAATTACTCAGTTTTAATTGTTAATTTAATGGAACCGGTTCAAAACCACCGAACGATCGAGCTAAAAGTTGATAAAAAAGTCGAAGTAAAAACAACAGTATGAAACAACAAATATTGTACTCGTATATGTACATAAGTTAGTTTCTCTAAGTTTAAAAAAAAAAAAAACATTTTTTTAAATATTAAATTAATTTTTGTTTTTTTTTTTTTCAAAAACCTTGACAAATAAAAAAAAAAATTAATTAAATTTTTTTTGCAAAAATAAATACAGTTTCGAAAAAAAACAATTACATACATATTAGAAATGAAGTTCGATTTTGTCATAATTATTTTCTAACCCGATGCACGAACACAATGTTGTACATTCGGTAAATAGTGAACGCTATACGTAATATTAGAAGGTTGGTTTTAAAAAATTAAAATTGATAAGACAATTTTTTTTAATTATTATTTAAAAATTAAAATAACAAAAGTGAATAAGAATTTGTTAGTAATAATAAATATAAGGAAATAATTTTCAAATTAGATCATTTTTTTTTCGCAAATTCCTTTATTACTTTGTCATACGGATGCGTATTTTAATGTCTAAACAACATAATTAAAACAATGAAATTAAAAATCAATGTTAGATTACAAAACAATTTTTTTTTTTATTTTTATTTTTTTAATATAAAATTAATTTTAAGGACATAAGAAAATTATTTAATTACAAAACACATTAAAAACAATAAATATTTTAAAAATCATTATTTTAATGTATAAAAAATAAACACGTACATTTTGACAAGTGAATTACTCTATGCTTACACACAGTTCATAAATTGTACAATGTTATATTTACTCAAGTATTTTCAATATTTATTTAAACTTTAATTTTTTAAATAATATAAATGAAATTTAGAGCTTACTTTAAACAATTATTATATTATATTGTATGGATATTTATATTTATTTTTTATAATATAATAATTCATTATAAAATAGCACTCTTTTAGGAGTTATAGAAAAAATTTTTATCTTCCAACAAAATAATATTGAAATCGAAAACTTATTAATATCATAATTGTCATTTCCAGTTACTAGTTAGTTAATTGTTTAAATATATATTAATTATGGAAGTTTCCAATATTAAAGATAAATACAATATTACAATCAATTGTAAATAATATAACAATAAAAAAATACTTTCAATATTGCATATTCTTTGTTTATTATTTACTAGTTTGTTGACAGTTACTAGAAAAAAATAAAATATAAGTATAGATAATAATAATATAGAATTTATATCACAGTTCAGTGTTTTAGTTTGTTATTTGCTTAAAAAAAATTAAAATAGTATATAAAACATAATACGAGTACATATTGTATACTTTTGCAATATGTTTAATACTCATACTAGGTGTATTGACTTTTGTAATAATGTAATTGTATGAAAATAGTTGTATTAAGTTTACATTATTATATTAAAATAATTACTATAAAACTTAAACACTTATTTTTAGTAATACAATAAGTATTTTTAATGTTTTTCAATGTGTCCCTATTTCTTATGTACATACTTATGTACAGTGTTTAACTTGTGTATAAACTATAGGTACCTACTTGTTTTCTTTAATTTGTTTTAAACTTTAGAAAAACTTCAACTTCAATTATTTCATAACGTTCCAATAATATAAATCTAAATTTACTCTAAAAAAAAAAAATTCCCCTTTTTTGTGCCAATCAAACATAAATTCACTATACCTACAGTAAATCTAGACTAATTTTTTACTCTATAGATTTACTCTAGATTTAGCCTTTATGTTACCGAAAACGAGGATACATGCAATAAGGTCAAATGAAATTAAGCGAATTGATTTTATTTCATTATCATTTTTTAAATAAAACCAATAACAATTTTTTTAAATTTGGTCGTATTTCAATGTGAAAAATTGAAATAAAGCCAATTTGATTTTATTTCAAATTGCTAAATTTTTTTTTAATGTGCAAACAATTGAATTTTTTTTTTTTTTTTTTCAAAAATTTTGTAAAAATTACATTTGTTATTGGTTGTACGCTTTTTCCAGAATATTTATATAGGTATATATGTACGGGAGATTCTCAATGAGGATAGATTTTAGAGTTGGTTTCAAAATCAGGGTATTCCTATATTCCAAAATATTTATGTACTAGTCAATCTCTCCTGAAAAAGCGGCAATTTGATTTATCTCATGTTTAAAATATTTTTGGCTTTATTTCTTTATAATTTTGGGTTTATTTCTTTTTTAAAAATTTTTAAAAATGAAAAAAAGCCGAAAATTAAGAAATTATGATGGTTTTAATTTTGAATGTGTTATTGAAATAAAGCCAAAAAAGTGTAATTTGGCTTTATTTCATTTAACCTTATTGCATGTCATCGAAAATTATATTAATCTACTTCTGAATTAATTTTTATCGCATATAGGTAGGTAGTTATAAAATTTGTATCTTTTAAATTTAACATGGGCGTATTTAAAATTTTTATTTTAATTATCTGTATTTAAATTTTTTTTAAACTATCTTCAATGCGAAAAATCTTGATAATATTCCAAAAATTAGATCTCTTAATATTAAGGGCTATTCCGAGTACCATACATTTTTTGTAATTTTATATTTATATATATATATATACTTCTTATCTTACTATTAAAAAAATAATTAGATTAAAAAAAACGCCAGAATTATTTAAAGCAAAAAATTATTTTAAGTAGATTAATTTAAACAATACTCATTTATCATAGATATTAAAGTGTTACCATATGCACAAAAAAAATACTCCTTAAACATAAAAATTGCTAGATTCAAAAAAGTGTATTTAAAAAATTACTAAATATATTACACATTATATATGGTTATATATAAATATTGTATAATATATATATATATATATAATATATATATATATATTATACATATGTAAGTAAGTACATATTATATCAATTTTCCAAGCTCTTCATCAGCTGATCTAGTTGTAAAAAAAAAACCATTATTATCAGTATATTAAGTGTTTATTTTGCCTGTTTCATATTGTCTTATCACTTTAATGACGTTCTTTTCATTGTTTTTTTTTTCTATTTTGCGATAAAATTTACTTTTGTTTTAAAATTAAAAAAAAATTAAATACATATACAATTTATTAAATAATTCTGCAAATAGGTAGTTAATATAAATAATATACAGTTTAAATTTAATCGTTGCAGTGACAAGATGTTCGTGTATAATATAATTATATTTAAGCAATAATGGAAATAAATATTTAATAACATTACTAAATAAGTACTTAGAGTTATCAGTGAATAAAAAAAAAAAATTAAAAAATAAAACAAAAAAAAAAAATTAGTAAAGATTACATAAATAACTACAAGGTATAGCAAACAATTAAATAATATAAGAAAAATATTACTAAAGGAATACGGAAATTGAAATTTTTTAGTTTTAAAAATATAATACAATGTAAGTGAAAATCATTTGGATATTTTTATTTAAATTAATTAAAAAAACATAAATATTAAATAAAGTATTAATAATTTTTAAAAATTAATTATGAAATTTTTAATTCGAAATAAAAATTATTAAAATATTTAATTTATAAAATTGAATTAAAATTCAATATTTAATTGAATGTTCTTATAAAATAAAATGTTATTTCATTATTTGATTTCATAATATTTTAAATTTAATTATTAGTCACATAATAAAAATAAAGTACTTATAATCAATTAAATATCAAACTTAATAATATATTAATGATAAAATGTTAACAAACAATAATTCAATACAATAGGTATATAGATATGACATTACAGAAATTTAAATAATAAATTAATAATAGAAATTATAATTTAGAAGTTTTAACGAATTATATAAAAAATTATTCATAAAATTCATTATAGGTTCTAATCTTATATAAAAAAGTGTTTGTTTTGATTTGTAATTTAAAATCTAGATGTAAAAACATAAATATAAACTTGATGAAAATTAGGTCATTGACAAAAATCATTTTGACAACTCTTATCTAAACTAGCTGTTGGCCTGTCACAGAATGACGGAAGGTCAATTGAAAGAAGAATTTTTTTCTAATTAAGAACTATTTCTAATTTCATTATATTATACATATATCGTACATATATTGAATATTAATATAACGCAGATTATGCTTCGATTCTAGTAATAGATACACAAAAAAAAAAACAAATGACTCACATAATTTCTTTTTGTATCTTTAAAATTTGAAGATGAATAAGTTACGTGGTCTACCTTTTGTATGTTTTGAATTTGATAAAATGTTGGAGTTTTTAGTTCAAGACCTTTCTTGGTCAATTTTTTTTTAAATTTCAATTAATATTTCTTTTTTATTTAAATGCGTACTTGCTTAAATCAAACAAATTAATAAAAGATTTTAAATTTTTTTATAGGTTTATTTTGTTTCAATAATGATCTATTTCTCCATCTATTAATGTTTTGTATACATATTTTTAAAAAATATTCCTATACATAGTTTTCACAACTTTTGTTTAGATTCAAATCGAAATATTTTTTTGTTGCTAACATTCTATAATGTACCTACTCAACATGCTAAAATGTACCTATTTATACGTATATACGTAAAATTTTATTAAATGTTGATATTTTAATTGCTTTATTTATAAATTTTGAATTATAAACTTTATTTGGAATTTTTTTTAATATACCAAATTAAGTTAAAAGAAAGATATTTGTTTCTATGGTGCTGGGTGCATCGAACTCAAGTATTGTAAATCCGAAGCCACTTTGCCAACCAAATTATTTTTTAATATAAAAAATAATTAAAAGGAATTATGAGGGACAGATGCATGAATGAGGGAAAGATGCAGGGATGAGAGAGAAATGAGGGAACTTTGAGGGATCTTTGAAACTACTTATTGCATTGCTTGGTTTATTTACTTTTCAAAACAAAGCAAATCAAGCAATGCAACAAAGGTTATTTCGTTCATTGGTTATTTCAGATTTTCACTGAAAATAATTAAGACTTACTACACAACGTTCCTATGAAGCATAGTCTTCTTAATTTTTATTTACAAAATGTTTTACTATTTATATAAAATTTCCAGAAAATGTTCTGTGAGTTTTAAAAACGTATAAACATTTTTAATAATTTAAATTAATAAGAAAAATTTTTTTGTTTTTTTTTTTATTAAAAATAAATAAAATATTTTTTGGCCTGCTTATGATATTTTATTTTCTAAAATAAAACACATTCAACAAAACATTAATATTTTAGTTTTTTATAATTGAACACATCCAACGTTTGTTACACCTCATTCTAGACAAATATATAAATAAATATATATATATAAATATTAATTCTAGAGTATTTACAAGAACAAAATCAAAAAACATTCGTTAAAATATCGTTTTTATTAATGCAATTCCTTTTAAATCATAAGTATCTTTTTTATTATAACAATAACCATTCAATTTAAAATAAGGGCATTAAATAAATTTTACAGCATATCTTTACCTGAAATCAATATCTTTAGATAATCTTTAAAATTTTTCATTTCTGAGAACTTTTATCTTTGAATGATTAGGGCATGTTTTTAAAGCTGAACTCATTATATAGAATCGATTTCTATTGAACTAATTAACAATATTTTTTATGTTTTTTAAAAATTAAATATCAAAATATAATAAAAGACAAACAGCTGGTGCTGATTAGCGCGCCATAATGTTATGTTAAATGTTATGTAGTCTGTAGATACTAATGTAAACATAATTTTATTAAAAATATTTTCATACATAACCTAAAAAAACTATTAAAATGTTAATTTAAATGTTCTTTAGGTAATATATTAAATAAATATTATATGTTCTTACATATCTTACACATATATTAAATGTTCTTTAGGTAATGTATATATATAATAGAAGACTAGAACCTGCTGCTAATTCAATTGCCCTTTTTGTCAAAATTAACACTTAGCAAGGAAAATATAAGAAATCAAGTGTTTGGATGTTTAGGGCAGAATTATATTAATTTTTGGATTGTAGGGTTCTATTCAAATACAGATTAGATATTTTTTTAAATGATTTTCTTGCAAATGCGATTAATTTCATAAAATACTATTTTTTCGCTGAAGACTTTTATTGATCCAGAAAAATAAAATTTGGTTTTTACACTTAGAGCTCTTGTTGTTAGAAAGCCTGATATTCTCCCTGGTATGTATTATTTATTGAAAAACGATTTTAAAGCAAATTTCCAGTATATAAAATTTTATCATTGTACTAACTAGGGCTAAGAGCTAATTAATGAAATTTAAAAATTGTCCCTCTTAATTAATTACATTATGAACATTTATATAATATATATATGTATGCATAACCCATTTTGATTTTAATTTTTAATAATTAATTATGTCAAATAATTTCAAATAACATAATAATAAAATTATATTTATATTTTGATATTTAAAATAAAATTAAAAGATTATGTCAGAAATTAAATATTTTTTGTTAGTAATTAAAAAATATATATAGATTTATTTATATATAAATTTATAGGTATAAATAATAATATAATTGATAAGAAAATATTAGGCGGTATAATAATAAAGAAACAAAATTTTGATTGTTTCGAAAAAGTTTTACTCAACTAGATAAAAATTTTTAAACCAAACTAGAAATTAAAAAAATGTAGTCACGAAAATTGTTTTAGAGCCCCTCGGGTTACAAAATTATACTTTTAGAAACTTTAGTGATTTTTTTATTTGTGTTTCTTCAATCGGATTTTATAAACTGTAGAGCTCTTGAGTAAAAACCAACACTGTTCAGGAACTATTCTATAACCAACACAATTTCTACAATATGATCAAAAACTGAATCAATTGCTAATTTTTAAGCAGATAAAAAGGATTTTCTTTATTCTTCAAACTTATAGGGATTCTTCAAACTTATGATTATATTGCCATTTGCTTATCGGTTATCATTCAAAGTTAACTTCGTTCCGTACAGAAGTTCTGAATAGTACAATAAAAGTTAAGAATATTTCAATGTAAATTTTGGATACATTTTCTTTATTTTATCTTGCTACTGCATTTTTGCATTTCCTGAAACTTTTGTCACCTCTCTATATATATATATATATACATACATACATATTCTTAAAATTTTTCTAATAAATTAAACATAGTAATTTAATTACTTTAAAATCTCAAAAAATTTTTAACTAATTAAAAAATCTCTAATTGCGAATTCTGATTCAGGTAGGGTACGAAATTCCAAAAAAAAATATGCACTTAAAAAGCAATCTGAAATTCTAAAGTTAATGGCAAATTTTTTTAAAAACAACGCCCACATATATATGCATACATATTCCAGAAAAATCATATAATCTCGATTTTTTAATCAACTCTAAAATCCCCCCTAATTTAGAATCTGGCATATACATATTTTCTAAAAGGCACTTAATTCTGATTTTGAATGCAACTCGAAGTGCCCTTTTTATTTTAAACCACGTATTTACATATATATAAATATTCTGGAAAAAGCGGCTATTCTGATTTTAAATCAAACTTTAAAATTAATACTTAAAGTATGTCAATTCCTACAGAATTTACCATAAAATTTTGACATTTATCTGTGAAAAATAATAAATTTTTTAAAAATTTTGACATTTTTATATGAATAAAAACCATTTTAAGAATGAGATTTGGGAAATATGGGATTATGTGATTGGGATTTTGGGATTTGATTACTTTGGGACGTTTTCAATAAAACGGAATTAAGAATGGTTTACTTTTATATATAGACTTCAACGTTTTCGAAGCATTATATCATTGCATTGTCATACAGATTAAAGAACCTTAAATTATACTTCAAATATATTTTAATTACATTCCAAAATAAATTTTTTAAATCTGCTTAATACTGAATTTTACTAAAAAATTCCAATTTTTTTCTAAAATTTCAATTTTTCAACCATTATTTTGTAATAAAAAAATCTGAACTTTTATAATTTAAACTCTGGTTCATGGACCATGATTATACTCTGTCGCCAACGATTAGTACCTATCTAATTGGAACGAATCAAAGTAAATACAATAAATCAATAAAGGAAAATAATAAACTAATTCAAAGAGAAAGAATGTACTACGAATATAAAAAATAAATAACGACTAATATAGATTATATTATTTTGATGCAGACTTGTCTAAGCTGGAATATTACAGATGATAATAATTTTATTTTTTTTTCATTTTATTTGAAAATTTAATTTCAATAATGATAATAAATAATAATAACAATATAATATTTGTTGTCATTTATTTTTATTATCAACATGAGTTTTGTTTGCTATTAATAAACCTTTGCAACCTTTAATAAATTTTCAAATCAACACACCTTTAAAAAATTATAAATGAAATAAAACCGTTGCATTTAAATTCCAAAAAGACGTTATAATATTGTAATTAATCAAAAATAGTTAAATACCTTGCTAAAATATACTCCTTTGTTATTATCTAATAATACTGTGTTGTTAATTTTGAAATGTATCATAAATTAGATCAACAGGTAATCTTTAATTTGACTAATCAGTATAATCACCAATATTTTATACCTACATACATACTCGTATATATCTGTGAAGATTTGGTCAACTAATTATTCTTATGTTTTTAAGAGCTTCCGACAAAATATTAATTTTGATTTAACAATATTTTTAGAAAAAGTAGAATTTTCCTGAAAAACAATTGACATTTTAATTGTTAAATATTTTTGACATTTTAAATAAATGAACATTAACAAAAAATACGTTCCGGTGTTACAGTCTTCGGTAATCCATATTATTAGCTGCAGGATCATAAGTCCCTTAGGAATCTCTCAGTTCAGAACTGTATGAAGGAGTTATGACCCACCACGCTGAGTCCGAACTACCAGGGACTTATGACACTGGGAGTTCTGACTCTGCACCGTTTATTATGATCACATTTAAATTTGATCGAAATTTGTTTATAATTGAAAGTGAAAACAAATTCTCTTTATATAAATATTTCTCCTCTTTATATTTTTTAATTTAATTATTTCCTAATTTATTAGTATTTAAAAATTAAAAAAAAATTATTTGGCGGCTAAAAATTGTAAAAAAATGATTTAAAAAAAAACTCATTTTAATAAAATAAAAGCGTATTTGAGTCAATTGAAAATACAATGACTCAGGATTCAAAAAAAAAATATGCAATCATTAATAAAAAAAAAAAAAAAAAATTTATATTTGACAGATAAGAATTACTTTATTATGAAAACAAAAGCTATAGTTAGTTTTAATTATTTTATTTTTATTTTTTACCATGATAACAAACTACTACAATAAATATTTGAAAAAAATATAATTTGCAAACATATTATTTGATAAGATTGTAACAAATATTACAACTGTTTTTTTTTTTTTTATCAATCTATCAATACATTCAAACATAATTTTTTCAAAATCAAATGTACATATACAAATACATAACAGGAAAGATGTGATACCTAAAAATTTCTAAAAATTATATACATACTTATAATAGTTATGTGTTCAAAAATAATATTAATATAGGTATTACAAATTCTAAATAACATGATAAGATCAACTAAAATCTTAAAACTGACATGAACTAAGATATTTTATCTAATGAATAAACATTTATAGCCGTTATCACTATATAATGGTTATTAACAAACACAACAGTCGCCAAAAATTTTGTTTAACGTAATACAGCAAAAATAACTAAATTAGTTACCTACAATTCTACGTTCGAGTACGTGCATAAATTACCTGTATAAATAAAAATTTTTATTAATGAATTTTCAAAAGAAAAAGATAACAACAAAATAAAATAACATTCTTTAAAGTTTAGAACAACTCAAAAAAAAATTAAAGTTTATAATTTTATTGCGTTTATCACAACACGATCATAAGCTCTCCGATTCTACTAACCATAAATCAATTTGATTAGTTTAAATTGTATATATTCATATTTATATTTATATATGTATGAAGCTATAATTGTTGAATTAAAAAATTTATGAAACGGCTAATTTATAGTGGTAATTGAAAGGGATTATGTATATATTAACATTTAACATTTTTTACATTTAACATAGGTTCGTTTTTGATTAAATTTTAAATTGTTCTAATTAAATAACAATAAAATAATAATAATTATTATATAATAATAATTAATGATTGCATATTTTTTTTTTGAATCCTTTCAATTGACTCAAATACGCTTTTATTTTATTTACAATGAGTTTTTTTTTAAATAATTTTTTTACAATTTTTAGCCGCTATATATATTATATTTAATGTATTTGTCCAGGAAATGAGGGGTAACGTACGCATTCAATAAAATATGTTTTGTTAGATGTGTTCAATTATAAAAAAATAAAATATTAATGTTTTGTTGGATGAGTTTGTTTTAGAAAATATAATATCATAAATTATCATAAGCAGACCAGAAAATTTTTTATTTATTTTTTTATGAATTAAATTTATTTAAATGTTTATGAATTAGTTCATTTCAGTTTTTAAAACTCACAGAAGATTTTCTGGAATATTTTTTATAAATATTACTATGCTTCACAGTAGCATTTCTGTAGTAAGTCTTCATTATTTTCAGTAAAAATCTGAAATAACGACCAAGGTCTAAAATCTGAAAAAACGGCGACGGACCAATGCATACTTTGTTGCGTTGCTTGCTTTGCTTTCAAAAACAAATAAATCAAGCAATTTCAGACTTTCCCTTATCCCTGAAATAAAGCCAAATGTAATGCACCATAGAAATCAAACAAAATATAATTTTTAAACTTAATTAGGTATAATAAAAAAAAATCAAATAATTGAACTTAATAAGATATAATAAAAAAAAATCAAATAATAAAATTTAAAATTTGCATTGATAATGCAAAAACTCAATTCAAAACTCAACATTTTCAATTTTATGTCTATATAATAATAATAAATAGGATAATATAAATAGGTACATTTTAGAATGTTGGCAGCAAACAAGTATTTTGATTTGAATCTAAACAAAGGTTGTGAAACAATATAGCTAAACAACATTTTTTAAAAATATGTATAGGTACAAAAAGTTGGATAGATGGAGAAATAGTTTATTATTGAAACAAAAAAAATCTATAAAAAAATTTCGAAAATTTTATTAACAAACAAACTATCGAATTTAATTTTAAAAAGTACGTAATTAAATAAAAAAAAATATTTTATATTCTCATTTTTAATATACAACAAGAAATTATATGAGTCAATCTATTACTAGAATCGAAGCATAATCTGCATAATACAAAATGAAACGGTTGCGATTTTATTTTAGAAAATATTATTCATATACAATATATTTATATGTATACATATAATGAAATTAAAAATAGTTCTTAATTAGAAAAAGTTCTTCTTTCAATTGACCTTCCGTCATTCTGTGACCCACAATAATTATGATATAATATTTAAAATATAAATTATTTATTTGATTCATAAAGTGATTAAAATAGTTTTATAAACCAATAATTCATATTAAAAAATTTAAAAAAATATATTTATTTAATTTAAAAAAAATGCATATGTATAATATTATGTTTCCGAAATTTTAATTATAAAATTTCCCATAATTAAGGTATAGATTTAAGGCAATATATTTCTGATTTTCATCAGTTTCTGAAGAAAATAAATAATTGATTTCATAGTATAGTTAGTTTTTTTAGTTCAATGTAAATGTCTAAAATAGTAAATAAAACAAGTAATGAAACAACAATTGGTCAATGCAACCAACTTTAAACAAATCCGATTCATTTCAAATATCAAGAACTTTTCCATTTCAAGAAAAAACTAAACAAACCTATATTGTACAAAATTCCAAATTTCTCTCTCAATTAACACATAGAGTTTAAAGTTATGCTAGTTAGGTTCACGAAAACATATGGCAGCTAAAAAACAGAGCATCCTTGTACCAAATTTCAAGTTTCTATCTTCAAAAATTTCGTGGATATATGTACGTACTTTTTAGTTCTTGGGAAGTTTTTAGTAGGTGCCCAAAACTCAATTCATCCCAAAATTAATACATATATGGAAAACTGAAAAGAACAACCTTATACCAATTTTTAAGATTTAATCTTTGGTTTTTTGGTTAGAAAACTATGTTCGAGGAGATTTGAACAGTTTATTTTAATTAATTTTTTATTCAAGACCCAAGTTTAGGAAATACAAAATTATTTATATGCATTTATATATTATATACATATATTAATGGTCGATTTTTGAGCACGGGTAAAAACTAATCAATTATTAATGTGTAATAATTATGACTTTTACATATAAAAATTGATATTAATAATAATTGTTTTTATCTAATCTATATTTGACGTATTTTAATTCATAAGAATAAAATAGAAAAGCAATTGTTAAGTTGGTCAACTTGAATGATTATATAAAAATTTTATTGTTTCATCTGTGACTCACTAATTTTAAATTTTGAACAATATTGATCGATTTTTTTTTTCTATTAGTTTTAAAACTTTTTTTTACATTTCTTCTTGACTCTACCAAAACTTCAAAATAAAGTACTGCAATTGGAACTAAAAAATTTTTAAAAGCGATTTGCTCGATAACTGTTTTCCAAATGGTTATATATGTAATATATGTATATCTAAAATACTTTAAAATTAAAATATTATATTTACATAAACAAATTATGAAAAATACTTTTCGTGTATCCAAATAATTTGCCTAAATTTATGCAATTTTAAATTGTCCATACAAACAGCAAATTTCAAGTCTCCGACTCTTTCAGATAATTTTTTAATATTCTTATTTCTTAAAAGATTCAACTTATCTTGAGTTTAATATATTCTAGCTTAAAATTTTTGACTAAAACAGACTTTAAAACTTACTAAAATTGATCTTGAAAATGTTTTAAATCATTATAAAATTGTGCAAATTTGTTAATAAAAAAGAAAAATGTTTAAAAAACCAGAAAGCAAATCAATTATGATCCTTGTCTCAGACTAAAAAATATCAAATCTGTATTTCATCAACCAAACCGATTACAAAATTTAGTATTCACTTTGTTTATTTGGCTTGATTTTGCTAATCACTTTGAAACCTTAAATGCATGCATATGGACTTGTAAGTACCATTAGTTTGAAAAAATAATTACCTTTCGACCTCACCATTTTTATGTCTTTATGTTCTTTGGTTCTACTAATCTACGAAAATAGATTTGTTACCTCCTTAAAGACAAATATTTTATCAACTATTATTATCACTATTTGTTTCTGTAATTGAAACTATGATTCATTTTAAAATATCGCTGATAAAAAACTTATCTAAATACTTTATGAATAATATTTTAATATTATTTAACTTAAATTTATATAATTACTTATAATATTTTATGTTTCAGATCAGATTCATCTGTGATATTTTCCACCTCCAACAAATTTAAAAAACTCAAGATTAGATCATAAGTAAAAGCAAAAATGTCTCAGTTATCGTATTGGAAAGTTCTAACTAGAAAGAAAACATTATCAAATGAACATGAGTCAGAAACGAAATTAAATCGTATTTTAAATACACTCGATCTTACTGCCCTTGGAGTTGGTGCAACATTAGGTGTTGGAGTTTATGTATTAGCTGGCCATGTAGCTAGAGATCAAGCTGGACCATCAGTAGTATTAAGTTTTTTAATAGCAGCTTTAGCATCATTATTAGCAGGTATGTAAAAATGTTAATATATTCTAATTATTTGTTCTTCATAATTAAGAGTCGTTTTTTATTTTGTTTTTTCTAGGTCTCTGCTATGCGGAGTTTGGTGCAAGAGTACCAAAAGCTGGTTCAGCTTATGTTTATAGTTATGTATGCATTGGAGAATTCGCTGCGTTTATTATAGGCTGGAATCTTATATTAGAATATATAATTGGTTCTGCAAGCGTTTGTCGTGGCATCAGTTTATATTTAGATTCGTTAGTCAATGATACATTGAAGATAACATTTAGTGAAGTAGCGCCAATTGGTTGGGGTTTTCTTGGTGCTTATTTTGATTTTCTTGCATTTTCTTTAGCAATTACTTTTGGAAGTAAATATTTAAAACAATTTTTTATATTTAATTATTTAATTTGATGTTTTTTTTCTTAATTTTTAGTTGGACTTGCATTTGGAATACAAGCATCAACATTATTAAATAATTTCTGTACGGTTATTAACATCGGAGTTATTATATTTGTTGTGATTGCAGGTTCCATAAAAGGTTAATATTTAAAAATTTATCTTAATGAACCTCATAATAAATCAAAAAAATAATTAAAATGTCATTCCTATTTAAAATTTCAGCTGATTTTCATAATTGGAACATTGATCCAAATAATCTTAATACAACTGAAAAAGATTTAAATGTAGGTACTGGTGGATTTTTTCCATTTGGATTCGAAGGAACATTACGTGGTGCGGCAACTTGCTTCTTTGGTTTTGTTGGTTTTGATTGTATAGCTACAACTGGCGAAGAAGTTAAAGAGCCAAGACGAGCTATACCAAGAGCGATTTTATTTTCTTTACTCATCATATTTTTATCTTATTCAAGTGTTTCGATAGTTTTAACACTAATGTGGCCATATTATGATCAAGTAGAATAAATGTTTGCACTTAAAAGTTTTGTAATAATAAATTTATGAAATTTCTTTTTTGATTTTTAAAGGATGTCAATGCACCATTACCATATGCTTTTGAACATGTTGGATGGGGATTTGCTAAATGGATTGTAACAATTGGTGGTATGCTTGGTTTGATTGCCAGTTTATTAGGTGCACTATTTCCGCTACCACGAATAATTTACGCAATGTCCCAAGATGGTTTAATATTTAAATGTTTGGGAAATGTTCATTTTAAAACTCCAATATATGCTTCAGTTTGTGCAGCATTTATAACTGGTAATTAATAATCAATAAACATCTTTAAGTTAATGAAAAAATTTTGTGATTGTAGCTTTTTTTGCTGGACTTTTTGATTTAACTCAACTTGTAAATATGCTATCAATTGGTACACTTCTAGCTTATACAGTAATAGCAATTTGTTTAACAATCTTAAGATATATGGATAATTCGACTGAATATTTAAATTTAGATTCAAATAATTCTAATCAACAAAATGAAGGTACAACATTAGTTCACGGTGTGGAACATCGAACAAATTGTCATAGAATTATGTTACAAATATTTAATTTTAATAAGCAATCAGTCCCAAATAATCTTTCAACGACCATGGTAACTCTAATGTTAATGATATACTGTAAGTATTTCTCTAAAAAATCTAAGACTAACTTTCTCGTATAAACATTTTGTCTAAAAATAGTTAGAATATGCATTCTAACTATTACAAAATATAACAATTCTCAATTTAAATTTAAATTTTGAATTATATACGAAAAATTTAGTTTTTTTTTTAACAATTAGTAAACAATGTCTTACAATTACATTTATAGGTGTTTCTTCACTTGGCTTCAGTTTGACTGTTATATATGCAGGGAATGAGATTTTAAATATAACACCATGGGCCATTACTCTAATATGCATATTTGGGTTTATTAATATTTTTATAATATTATCAATATCAGTTCAGCCAAGAGAACAAAATAATCCATATTTCAAAGTACCATTAGTACCTTTGATACCGGCCATCAGTATTTTTGTTAATATTTATTTAATGTTACAATTAGACATTTATACATGGATTCGTCTTGGTATTTGGATGGTAATTGGTAAGTACTTTTAATTTTTTTGAAGTAATTTTCAATATAATTTTTGGTAAAAAATAAAATTAAACTTAAATATAAACAAAAATAGAATAAATTATTAATTTTAACAAATTTTTTTTTAAATAATTTTTTTGCATGCAAAAATTGTACGTAATATTTTAAACTAACACCAAAATACAACTTAGGATTATTTATATATTTACCTTGTATATGCTTGTATGATAGAACTAAAAGCCCAGAACATGTCAATTCTATTGAATCAAGTTATAATTCTTATTCAAATCAAGAAACAAAAGCTATAACATTTAATGAAAACGAAATAGAAAAATCGGAAAAATTTGTGGAAAATGAGGCTGCTGTAATTTTAGCAAATGGTAAAGCCATTAACAATGAATTAGACCAAAACTCAAATGAAATAACAGATATATCTAACAAGTCAAATCCATTAGCAAAACAATTAATTGTCGATGATATTATTCTTGAATCAGAATTCTCAGATTCTCTTAAGGAAATGAAACATTCTAATGGTGATAGATATTTAGTTGAACATATCCCTCCAAAAATAATTGATAAAGATGAATTAGAAGAACCGATTCCAATGAACGAGGAATCGAAAATTGATGATTCAAAATCAGCTTTAGATATTTTGGACAATGTTCTGGAAAAAGAAGAGCCCGAATCATTGGAAATCGCAAGAAAAATAAGTGTTGATTCAGAACAACTGCCATCATTTCATAATGTTTCAACAGATGTACTAGTACATAGACCAAGCGACTGCTTCCAAGAAGAGGCAGAACATGAAATATCTGATAATAATAATTTAAAAATTGGTAGTAAGGATTCTGGAATTGAACAAGATACAGAAACTAATTACGAAGATAATTTTACAGAAACAGAATTAGAAAAGAAAAACTACAATAATGCACCAGAAATTAGTATGGCAACTGCAAATGCTGGTTTAGTTAACTTAAATTTAGAACAACAAAATGATGAAGATATGTTAAAACCAGAATCAAATTTAAATATTGAACAAGTATTAATACCCGGTAGTAATATATTAATAAATTCACCAAAAGTAATTAAATCAGATAAAATGGAAAATGAAAATCCGAATTATATGGATGATACTCCAAGACCGAGTATACAATCACAAATTCAACCCAACAACATTTCAGATGCATTACATGAAAATACGGAACCAAAAATAGTTCCTTATGTTATTCCTAGTTCTACAATTGATAATAACTTTAAAGAAATACCAAAAGATAAAACAGAAACTGCTCCAAAATCATTCCAACAAGAAATTCTAAATGAAAGCAATCATAATGTTAAATTACCAATAGTCACACGTTCAATAGAACCGTTAAAACCATCAAAATCACCGACACCATCAAGAAAAGATTCAACAAGCTCAAATAAAAGTACTTATGAAAATCCATTACGTTCTGAAAGTTTTAAGAAAAAACTTAGTAAATTATTTGGACAAAATTCAAATTTGAAAATTAATATTCCACCCCCACCAAAAATAGATAATAAAGAAGAAGTTAAACAAATTGAACCTAAAACAGCACCCGCTGAAATTTCTGAACAAAAATTATTAAAATCATCTAAAAGTGAAAGTGATGTTATGCATTTAGTTTCAAATGATATTAAAAGTAAATCAAATCAAAATGAGACTGATACTGCAAAAGAAGGATCAAAAACATTAAATGAAAACAAAATACCAAAACCTCCAAAATTTGATCCAATTTTATATAAAAGTTTAGGTGCAAATACACATCGTCATTCGAAAGATCGACCAAAATTAGATAAATTAGTTGGTATAGAAAATTTTAAAAATTATAATAGGTTGAAACCGTTACCCGTTAAAAATATATCTAAAGAAGATACTCAAGAAAAAATTGTAATAAAAGAACCTGAACCGCAACCCGAAGAAGAGGAAAAAAATACAGGAGAACCATTTAAAAAGAAATTAGCTGCACTTATAAAACGAGGACCATCTTACAAAATTCAAAGGCAGAGACAATATCCATCATCAAATCTTATACCAGAAGTTCCAAAACAAGAAAATAAAGAAGAACCAAAAGAAGATTCAAAACCAGAAAAAATATTACCAAAGACTAAAGAAATAATAAAATTAAATCCAATTATTGATAAAAACACCCATAAAAATAATTATGCTGATGTTTTACAAAGTATACGAAATTCAAAGAATCAAGCAAAACAACGAAAGTCAATAGAAATAAATAAAGAAAATAATATAAAAAATAAAATTAATAAAAATGATCAAATTAAACCAAATGAACAAATTAATTTTGAAAATGTACGAAAAAATTTAAAATCAATTACTTAAAATTAATTTTTAATTTATATAGTAATTAATAAATTTATATTTATAACTTTTTTATTTTTTTATGTTTTGTTTTTGTACAGTTATTTTTGCTTTTGTAATATTTATTTTTAATTAGCTAAATTAATTAAAAAATTAACCACAATTTAAAGAATGTATTACTAAAAAATAATTAACAAAATAACGTAGGTGTATATATAAAAATATATATATATATACATATATTTGTTTGCCTGACTACTAACATAATTTTGTAGATAATTAATAAATTTTTTTGTTATCAAATTTAAATATTTAATTTAATTTGTAATTTTACTCTTACATAATCCATCTAATAAAAACTGACAAGTGACACATGTCAAAATACAATTACTGAATGACATTATTAACACTCATCGTTACGTACACCATAAACAAATTATAGGTATTTTAAAGGAGTAAAACGATCATATTCTTAACAAGTGAAATCCACAGTTCTCTTTAACCCGTAGTTTTGATGTTGATTAGGTTTCACCTTTATACTAATCTAACTTCTACCGTATTTATTTGATTAAACTTTATAACTCTGGAAAATGTAGATTTAGAAGAATACTTTACATAAAATATTTAATTTAAATGTTATTTTAAGTAGATAATATATTATAGAGAAATTATTTTTAAGATTACTAATATTTTTACTAATTTTGATGAATTACAACAGATCTCTTTAAAAATTATGTAAGTAAAACTTATTAATGAATTCATCCTTATACATATGTAATATCAAATATTTTGTGTATTGCATGTTTTATTATTAAAAATCATTTCATTCCAAACTAAATCATTAAAAATATTATTTGTTATTTAATTTGTAATTATTTTAATTTAATTTAAATTTCAGGTCTCTTATTATACTTTACTTATGGAATAAAAAATAGTTATCGACAATTAAGTAGACAATTAAGTGGCTGGCAAAAAATTCAAAATCCAATTCAAAAGTATCAATCATTGTGACATTTTATTTAAGTATTTATATTTATATAAGAAAATTATAAATTTATATTGTAATTAATAATTAAATAAAAATATATTTTTGATTAAAAGATAATTAAAACAAATTTTATTACGTTTTTTTTTATTTTTATTTTGATAAATTAATAAAAGAATTAGTGAAAATGTATTTTTTTCTTTATAACTGCAGAATTCAGCAATAGAAATAAATATATACAAGAAATAAAAGAATCAAGGGTTTTTAAAAAAACCACATTTCCAAAATTAAAAGGATGTTCTTTAATGGATTATGGATACAGGGTAGATTCAAAAATAAATTTATATTAATTTCGTAAAGCTTTTCTTGAAATTTAATGCGTGCGTATAAGCCAAATAAAAATAAAAATCAGAGAAATTTTCTCCTAACCCCTTTATTATTAAGAAAAACTGTTAATGCATTTTATAATATAATGTTTGTTACTTTGAGTTTTGTAAATTACTTAAAAAATTTGGGCAAATTATTAATCTTACTTATTTCGAACTTAAAATTTCTCAAAGGCTGGCGACTCAAAATTAATGGATTCATACATTTTTTCAAGAATACATCTGCTTCAAAATAAAAATTTTTGCAAAAATAGGCAAAACTATAAACTTATACATACAATCTTATTTTACATATATTCTTTATTTAAAAGTTAAAAGCAGTTGTCGTTTTCCTTCAAAGATATATAGAATATTTGGTAAACTTGTGGAAATTTAATTATACGACTTTATTTATCTTTGGGAGATTGTAATTTAGTAATAAGTGGGGCTACAAAAAAAGTTTCACATATTTTATTGTTTTGCGATGCATATTCGTATCAATAAAATTTTTGTTTAGAACAATAATTTAGTAACAGTGTAGACGTTTTGCAAACGCCCGGCGACAGACTCACAGATAGATAAACTAATAGAGTGAAACTAGGAATTAATTTTTTTAAAACCTTTTTGAAAATATGCTAAAAAAGGGAAAAATTAACTTTCCAGAAGTAAAAAAAAGGTAAAAATATATTTATTATCTATTTCGAATATCAAAATATACCTGAATAAATAAAATTGCCTAATACTTCTGCTTGTGTATCTTAAAATATTATGGATCTTTAGATTTATTTTCTTCTTATATTTCTAATTCGTTAAAAACGTTTAAAAAGTATTTACAAATTATACTATTTCTGACAAATCCGTTACATTTTATGTTCCGGCGCGTCGGTCAGGATGCTTCGAGCCCGCACCGGGGATCGCTCACGCACCCCTTTATCACGTTGCTTATAAAATTATTAATTTAATTTTATAAAATTTCTGGAAAAAAACGAATTTTCCGCTTTTGTAACCAACAGCGACTATTCATTAAAACACGAGATTTCGTACCGCTCCAAAACGTAGAAAACATATTGATTTTCATTTGTTTGTGTTGGGCTCCAGAACACCAGAGTGAACTCTAATTTTTATATTAATAAATAATACATAAGAACATATGACTTAATGTCTCACTCTAAAAATCATTAAAATCAAAGATTAAACCATCATGGCGTGGCATGTCGAATGGCTTTAAGTCACAACACCGTGGTGAATAGTTGGTAAATCTTATAATATATAGTTTGAATCTATATCCTGCAAAAACCAATCTTATATCATAATTTAAAATTTTTATTTAGCTTACCTTTTCGTTACAAGCCTTTTTTAAAAACCTAAAAACAGAAATAAATTTGTTAGACGTTTGTGCTAAAAATACTTACATTAGTTAAACCTAATTTTACATAAGTATCCCTGACATCGTAAATGTCTTTGCGACGTCGTGAATACATTGTCGCATGATCGTAAATGTAAACTTAAAAATTTCACATTGTCTCATGATCGTAAATTCATTTTACATTGTGTTCGCGACCCATTTTCACGACGCGTGTTGTTAAATTGAGTATCGAAAATTTTTTGGATACACAAAAAAAAAATTTAAAGTTATTTGAATTTTGGAGTTTTAATTTGAATTTTTGTCAGTTAAGTTTTATTTTTGTGGTCATGGAAACTCTTATTTCTTCACCACAGTCCAATAAATAATTGAAGAAAATTTTTTTAACGAAATTAATATCCATTTTGTCTAAATATTAATTTATACTTTTCAAAGAAAGTTTCTGTAGAAAAAATTTAAATTTTTTGACATTTCATTTTGACGCAATCAGAATTGTAAACAAAATACATTGTATTTTCGACACAATGTGTTCAAAAATTTTTACATTGTGTTATTTTCACATTGTATCAGGTTGAAGTTTTTTTACGACATTTACGATGTCACCTTATTTCTTAAAAATAGTTTTGGTACCATTTTCCAATTATAACCTGTATTCTAAAATAAAAAATTAAAACCTTTGTTCTAATAAATTATAAATCCTTTTAGATTCTCCAAAGATTTGTTGAACAATCTAGTGTTTTTGAAAAAAAGGAAAGAATCAATGTTTCTTAGATTAAAGTTTTATCTTGGATCAACTGTTTTCGTTCAATTCCTCTCTAGGGAAACTGCTGAAGTATGAAATAAAAATATATTACCTAATACCTATATAAAAAAAAAAATTTATTGGATTAGCCAGTTACATTATAACATAACTTATTAATCTGAACCCTTTCCTACATAAAGTGTGTTCAATCTATACATCATAGCACTCGGTGCTTCTACAGCTGAAATAGGATGATAAAAATTTCTATTAAATAAAACAAATAATTAAGTTTATTTTTTTTTTAATCTTATTTTTTTTTACAAAACTTAAATAATTTTGTTAAGAATATACAGTGTATCCTTCTGAAATTAAAATAAATAAATACATACTATAACTATGAATAATGTTCGGTACTTTCGGCAATTATAATAAATATTATATGGTAAATTTAAAATTTGCGCATTCGAATATATTGTATATCAAATGAAAATTTTTAAATGGTATACTTTTAAAATTTATAGTTTATTTACTTTTTGGTCTATTATTAACTTGTATTGTTTGTCGATATACAAAATAAATATAGAACAATTTATGCGAAGAAGACTATAATACAATATAACATATAATATCATACGTTAAGAAATTAAAGAAAGTAGTAAATGATTAAATTAAAACACTAAAAATCTTATATAAGATGGATATGAGATGTAGTATGTACAAAAAATCTATATATTATATATATCTATATAATTCTTCTGTCAATTAGATTTTAATCAACTTATCTACTTCGAAAAGTGTAAATATATTTATAATGTTGTAAATAGAAAACTAAAGTCACATTGGATACTAAATAAACGAAACGAAATGCATAATTATAACACAAGGAACAGATTAAAACTGAATATTCTCAAAGCTAGAACGTCCACTAAACACAATAGTATGAAAAAAGGGCAGTTAAATTACAACAGATTACATAAAGTATTTCAAAAATGCTGAGAAGTTTAAATTATCTCTAAAAAAGTTTATTAAAAATTTTAGAAAACAAGAATCAGAGCACAATTTATAACTTTAATTTTAGTATTAAAAATTTACATTAATTTTGATATTAAGATTAATTTAATTTCTTATACACCATGTAAAATTGTCTGTAATTTTAATAAAAAAAGTCATGATGGTTAATCATAATTGGGTTCAAGGTAAGTTCAAATAAGTTGAAACATTTTTTTAAATGACCGTCTTTGCCACAATTTAAAATTAATTTCTGTAGCTGCTTCGTCTAAATTACCTAAGGACATATCGATAGATTTATCCGTGAAATTAATCAACATTTCAATAAAAAAAACCTTCGAATAATGATTTAAAGCTAATTTTAAAATATAATAACTCACAAAATAAGAAATTAAAAAGTACAGAATCAAATACTATAAGCAGTGCAGACAAAGATAATTCGTTAGCAATAAATAAAAATGATTATATCAATAACATGGAACAAACAATAACAGAAACTACTAAATATAAATTTGCAAATGGTTATAATATTTGAATTTAAACAAATAACACCATCAAATAGTTTATACATCAATAACTGACAATTAAATTAGAATAAGATGACGTACAATTCTTTTATTCAAATATTGTCGATTTGTTGAAACCATGGAATGTCTAGAGCCCAGGTCGCCAAAGTAAGGCCATATGTAAATAACGACACTAAAAACCTTATTAAAACTCATCCTATATCAAAAAAAATTTAAAATACCATTATTCGTGAATAGAGTTTCTGTCTCGAGAATTCCCGGGAGAGAAACTTATAATTTTTTTTTCTCTTTTCTCGAGATTATTTTAAAAACGATTTTTCGGGATTCTCGAGAAATTTTATTTTTCTCGAGAAATTGCACTAAATTCATATTCTAAGAAAATACAAACAAAATTATAAAAAAAAACAATATTTTATGTCAAAAAATCCAAATTTAGTTTAAGAACCGCTGCAAAAAGTTTCAGAAATTTAACATATCTCGCTTGAGTCTCGATATTCTCGATATTTGAACTCCTGTCAAACTTAAATTTTTTGTTTGGCTAATCAGTTTACATTTGATTTTTTGCTGTCAAGTCAACAACAAATTTTGTAATTTTGATTTTCGTATACATTAAATTTATATTTGCTTTTAGAATTTTATTAAATTATTGTGGTATCAAAACAAAAGTGATTTGATTAAAATATTATATAAAATCGATCCCGAATTTTAAATATAAAATTATTATATGGAACAATATAATATTTTGGGGTTAGTAGTGTTAAAATATAAAGGAATCTGTATGAAGTTTGTCTATTTTTTAATACCTCTTTAGATCATGGAAAATGAAAACGAATATTTAAGTAAAAATATATGGAATTATTTCAAAAGAACTGGTAATATCGATAAAGCTACCTGCAAATTTTGTAGTAAAGAAATAGGGTACAAAGCCTCTTCTACTAGTGGATTACATAGGCATTTGAGTGGAGGGCAGCATCGGATGAAACGAAAATTGGATGACAATGAAACAAATAAACTAATTGTTGAATCAAATAAAAGATCGACATTAGAAACATATTTTAATGTAAACAAAAAACGGAATATTGATTATATCGTTTCAAAACTTGCTGCCCAAGACGGTATTTCAATTAATGCTATTACAAAAAGTGAATTTATTAGAAATAGCTTAACATCCCTCGGGTTATATTTGTCAAAAAATCCAACAGATGTATTTAATCTCATATATAAATATTATGAAAATAAAAAGTCAGAAATAATCCAAAAAATTAATTTGATGAAATTAAATAATAAAAAATTCTCACAGTCAATCGATGAGTGGACAAGTTTTCGAAACAGGAGATATATGAATATCCAATTATATTATCATGATGGAGAATCTGAAAATTTGGGCCTAATTCGTATAGATGGATCTTGACCTGCCGAAAAGGCCATTGAATTAGTTGATGCAAATTTGAAATCATTCGGTTTAAATTTTTCAACCGATATTGTTTCCACTACAAGCGATGGTGCGAGTGTGATGATAAAATTCGGAAAACTTTCACCAGCATATCAACAATTATGTTACAATCACGCAGTGCATTTAGCTGTGATTTCAACTTTTTATCAACAGAGTTCTAGTGTCCAAATACAAAATAGCGTAGATAGTGATATCTCCGAAGCATCAGAAGATGAATATGACTGTCAATATGAATATGGTATTGGCGATAGTAGTATATCCACCGCTGCAGCTACTGAATTTAATTTGAAATTTTCAATTATAAAAAAAATACGAACTATCGTTAAAATGTTTAAAAACTCGCCTGTAAAAAATGCTTTACTACAAAATTATGTGAAAGAGGAAGAAAAACAAGAATTACAATGTCTATTGGATGTCAAAACACGATGGAATTCAATTGAAATAATGATTGAGAGGTTTTTAAGAATTATAAGTCCTATAAAGAAAGTTTTAAAAGATTTAAATTCAGAACATTATTGGAATCCTGCAATTGATGAAGTGTTGGCATTTGATATATTAAATGCTTTGAAACCAGTTAGACTATCTGTTGAAGCATTCAGTCGTCATGATATGAATTTATTAACTGCTGAAGGTGTATTGAAATTTCTATTTACAACTCTTACAAATAACAAGACTGAAATAAGTTCATCTCTATTAGAAGAATTAAAAATTCAAATTTCAAAACGAAGAGACGTTACATTAATATCACTGCTTAAATTTTTACATGATCCTAATATTCCTAATAGTTGTGATATTCTTGAAGATCATAACGATATTTTTTTTAAAATGAGTTCTAGAAATGAAATAATTAAAAGAGCAAAATTATTTTTAATACGGTTGTTTAAAAACACTATCACTGATGATGATGAAAATGTGGATATGGTATTGGAAGAAGATGGTAACGAAAATGATATTACAATTATCGAAGAAAATAGCAATTCTAATATAAAAATATGTAATATGAGGAAACAACTGGAAGAATCTATTTCAAAAACATTAGCATCAATCAAAAATGTGAACGATGACGAATATCGTGCACTTTCCAAAGAAATTAATATTTATTCAGCTACTGGGAATATAACCGAAAATTTAAAAAAATTAAAGGAAGCAATATTGACAATAAAACCTACTTCGACACAAAATGAGAGAAACTTTTCTACTTCAAATAATTTTGCATCGAAATTAAGAGGACGTTTGACAGATAAACATTTAAATTGTCTTTGTTTTTTGAAAAATCATTTTCAAAAATATGAAAAATAATTTACATATTTACATTATTCTATGTAGAGACTGGAGATTAGGTTTTGTGGACATTTTTGCTTTCTTTAATTTTTGTAGTATTATTATAATAATTCCTATTTGTTATACAAAAAATAACTAGTCATGTCACTATGTAGTCAGTCAATACG
Organism: Dolichopus griseipennis; assembly: GCA_963082915.1. Lineage (NCBI taxonomy): Eukaryota > Metazoa > Arthropoda > Insecta > Diptera > Dolichopodidae > Dolichopus > Dolichopus griseipennis. Next base: position 97,220 of record CAUJBZ010000312.1, on the reverse strand, counting down.
TTATTTATATCATATATATAATATGATAATATGAATTTTTTTATTTAGTAATTTGTTATGTTATGAATAAACATTTATAAAAATTTGGTTATTTTTTATGACATACATATAATAAAATTAATATAATTTTTTTGTTAAAATTTGTCTTATTTTTTTGCTGGTATTAAGGAATTTTTATTCGGGAATTCCCGAGAATTCTCGAGAACTTTAAAATAATCCCGATTCTCGAGAAATATATTTTTATGAAAACTGAGAATTCCCGAATCTCGAGAATTAAAAAAGTTCAAGAAATCAGAAACTCTATTCGTGAAAATCTCATAGTAATTTAAGGAGGCCATGAAGTTAATTACTATGAAATATGTTTAGTTTTTTTTTCGTATATGTTAGCCTTTGTTAAATCGTAAATAGTGAAGTTTGTTTTTACGTAATAATAAAAATTTAAATATATTTGTTTGTACTAATGTCGTCATCCAAAATAAAAAAAATTGATAGCGAGTGTCGAATGTTTAACGAAAAATGGAAAATAAAATATTTTGTTGTACAATTTAAAGATAAAATAATGTCTTATTTGCAAAGACACAAGTGCAGTTTTTAAAGAATATAATGTGAATAGGCATTACACATCAAAGCATTTCGAAAAGTACTCAAAATATGATGAAGAATTACGTAAAAAAGAAGTTGAAACTCTCAAAAAAAACACTTTCAAATCAGCAAAATATATTTAAACAAATGTCGAATCGAAATATTTCTTCAGCACGAGAAAGTTATCATATTGCTAAGTATATTGCTGACTCTGGGCGGCCATTTACAGACGGCAAATATGTGAAGAAATGTGTATTGAAAATAGCAGAAGAAGTATGTCCAGAAAAATTGAGTGCATTTAAAAATGTAAGTTTATCTGCAAACACAATAATGAGAAAAATTGAAGATATTGGTACCAGCGTTTTTTCGCAGCTAAAAGATAAAGCAAAAAAATTTATATTTTTTTCAATTGCACTCGATGAAAGTACAGATGTGATATTTGCTCCAATGCCGCTCAGCTTCTTATTTTTATTCGAGGAATAAATGATGCTTTTCAGATAACTGAAGAATTAGCTGCTCTCAAGAGTCTTAAGGGAACAACCACTGGAGAGGATATTTTTCTTAAAGTTTCCGAAATAATGACAGAACTACAATTAAATTATAAACAGTTGATGTATGTAACTACAGATGGTGCATAAAATATGATTGGAGCAAATATAGGTCTCATTGGACGGATTAATAAGGAGTGGGAAACACTGGGGATAAAAAAACCTATGCACCTACATTGTGTTATACATCTGCAAGCATTGTGTGGAAAAATATCAAATGTAAAATATATTATGTCAGTGGTTATTTCAACAATTAATTTTATTCGCAGACATGGCTTGAATCATCGTCAATTCCAAGAATTTATAACATCAATTAATGCTGAACATGGCGACATTCTTTATCATAACGACGTTCGCTGGTTGAGTAGAGGGAAAGTATTAAAACGTTTTTTTGATCTTCGTCATGAAATTGACATTTTTATGCACGAAAAACAAAAGCCTATTGCTGAATTATCAGATGATGCATGGTTATGTAAATTAGCTTTTTTAACCGGCATTACTGCACATATTAACGATCTGAAATATAAGCTCCAAGGTAAAGAAAAATTAGCATATTCATTATTTTATGATGTAAAATTTTTTGAAGTTAAATTGGAGTTATTTAGAAACCAGCTCGTCAATAAAAATATAGCACATTTTCAGTGCTGTTCAAAATTGTTGGAGACTCAGCAATATACAAATGTTATCCCTTATGTAGAATTTTCAAAATCAATAGAATCACTGCAAAATGAATTTATTGTTAGATTTAGTGACTTTAAAAAAAGCTAAAAAAAATTTAATTTATTTCGAAATCCATTTGATGTAGAGGTGAATACTGTTAAAGAAAATATGCAACTAGAATTGATTGATTTGCAGAGTAACGACATTCTGAAGGATGTAAATAAGGAAGGAAATTTGACTGAATTCTACCAAAATTTAGATGCCACTATATTTCCAAATATTAAAAAATTTGCAAGTGAACACATATCAATATTTGGAAGCACTTATATTTTGCGAACAAACATTTTCTCGTATGAAATATATTAAAAATCAATTTCGTGAAGATTGACTGATTCTCATTTGGCGGAAATTCTGAGTATATCAGTTTCTCAAGAAAATATAAACATTAATGATATTGTAAATGCAGCTAAATCCCAGTTGCATAATTCTCATTAATGCCTTTTTTTAATTACTTTTTCAATAATAATAAAAAAAAAATATAACTTATTAGTGTTATAAATTTATTTAAAAAATCTTGCATACAAAAACTTTTTTTCTTCCCAGTTCATATTTTTTAAAACTCTATTTGGCCCTTCGTTCAAAAACTTTGGCGACCACTGGTCTAGAGGAATAGTTAATAAACTCCAATATAAACGATGAAAAAATTATATTGAAAGTTCTACAAATTAACATATAAATTACCTGAGATTTTAGTTTTAGTAAAACATGTTGACTATATTAGCGTGAAAGAGTGAGTTTATGTTGGAACTGCATTAAGTGATAAAAGCGCCGATAAGAACATAGCGTAGAAAATCTATATTCTTTATCGATGATCAACGTGATGCTCGTTAAAACTAGAGTTTTTATATGCTATGCTCTTATCGACGCTCTTATCACTTATCGCAGCTCCAACATAAACGCACCCTAATCTTGTAGTTTAATCTATTATAAACTTTAATTTTATAATTCTTAGTTGTTTGTGTGGTTATTAAATAGTTGTTAATAATTAATAAGTTATTTTTGAATTGAGTTGGAATCGAAATCTAAGATTAAGATTAAGTTTAATATTTTATCATATTTATTGTTATTATTTTATGTTGTTTTTGTATTGTGAATAGAATATTGTTTTAAAATTGTTTTCGATTAAGTTCTATATATATTTTATTATATTTATTATTACGTGGGTAGTATTTATATATAATTTTTTATTTTTTTGAACTATCCTCACAAAAAAACTACCCTATATAACGGTACAAACAAAATCATATCCAATTAAGTTAATTATACAGGGACAACACACTCAATAATAAATCCTGGTTTACATTTTATTTAACATACTTTAAAATTCGACTAAGAAACAAAACTGACGCAGTGGGGAATTCCTGGGTACACGTGTTACGTTAGTAAACTCCTCCAATACTGATAATAAGATCAATGACTTGATTAGTGATATCCAAGTCAAAATGTAAATTACGAAATCAAAGCAATTTCTAATGTAATATTTTCAATATAAATAAATTTAAATAATATTTTATTAAACTTTTCTTTCTTTTGGTAATAAAATGTGAACTAAAAAAACAACAATAGAGTATTGGATTCTTGATAGTGGCGCTACTTCGCATATGTGTTATAATTTAGAAAAATTTAAAAGTGTAAAATTCATAAACTCTATGAATACAACAGATATTAACAGTTATTATTGAACAGTTTATAATAAACAATTTTGATAAATATATATAAATAAATAAAATCAATACATAAAGATATAAAGATATAAACAGTTATTATTAATAAGTTTTAAAATAAACAATTATTATTAAAATTGAAGTTAAACTTTATGAAATTAAAAAGAGTGTTAACATTTGAAAAAAACAGAGACATATACCAGTAGATAATATGGCAGCAGAAATTGAACAGCTAAGAGAACAAATACGCTTGATGGAATTACAACACCATCAAGAATTAGAAAGTTTGAGACAACAAACTGCACAAACGAGGTTTCACTTAACAGAGGACCAGATACTGCACCTGTTGCAGTTTAGTCTACAAATCGTATTTAACCCTTAGAGGACCGGAAGTGTCTATCGGACACATTTTAAAATTTATATATGTATATACATATAATCTCTAGACATATTAAAAAAAAATGTATAAGCGTTCATGTGTACACACTAGTATAGTAAAATCATTTATAAAAAAACTAGAAATTATTTTTGTAACTGTAAAATTTTTGCAATTAAATTTTAAAAAACGTAAAGGTCCGCAATGTGTCCATTAGACACGCGAATAAAATTATAAGTAAACCCTAATATATTTTTTTTTCCAAATAGGGAAATCACCATATAAGAATAAAAATTCAATAAGTAAAGTTAAAAATTTTTTTTGAAATTGGGAATTCACCATACACGAAAAAAATTTCAACGAATAAAGCTAAATGATTTTTTTGAAAAAGGAAATCCCCGATAATGTTACGTCAAACAGATTTTATTAGAGTTTTATATGGTTTTATTCAAATTGTTTTTATACTCGACTGAGTGCGGTTAGAAATAAATAAAATTGAAATATTGACAAAATAATTATAATATTGTTTATATTGGATTTATTACGCATAAGGTAATATTAGTAATTTTGTTCTTTAGAATCAAACGTTTTTTATTTTTGTACTTATATAAAACCTACTCTCTAATTAGCAATGGAGAGAAAAAGAGGACTAACCGAAAACGAGATTATTCGAGCTTTCGTTGATAGTGAAAATGAAAGTGAAAATGGAATTAATATTTATATAGCAGACGATGAAGCTGACCAAAATGTCGCTTTTGATAATGTATCAGATAGCGAAGAGGAAATAATAGAAACCAATTTGGATGAAGAAGATGAGCAGGTAGGTGACGCCACCGCGGAAGACGAACTTCTGGAAGAAGTTGCAATTTATGTTAGCAGTGATAGCACTCAATGGAATTCTCATCCACTTCCAAATAATATTACGGAATCTATATATATAAAAGGGAAAGTTTGTTTATTTGTTTGTTTGTTTGTTTGTATGTTTGTTTGTTTGTAGCGAATAGGCTCCTAAATTGCCCAGCCGATTTTCATGAAAATTTGTATATAGAGGTTTTTGGGTACGGAAAGAAATCGTGGCCCAAAAATTTTGCTCTAACGGACCGCCAAGTTGGGGCTGTGGTGCAAGTATATAAACTTCTTTGTTCTAAAATGAAAACGGTTTGACCGATTGACTTCAAATTTTGTATACGTGATGCTCCTTGAGAATTGAGTTGACACTAATAACAGTTTTGGATTTTGTTAACCCATGTCGGGCCGACGGGTGGTCAAAAAAAATTTTGGGTCCAAATTTTGTCCGATTTTTCGCAATACTGCTTTGGCTAAAAAGAAACCCTCAAAAAAATTTTTGTTGGGTTCCGTTGACCCATTGCGGCCCAACAGCTTTTTATAGGTTTTTTCTCATTACTTTACTCTAAAATAGAAACGGTTTGGCCGATTTTCTTAAAATTTTGTATACGTGTTCCCCTTTGAGAATTGAGTTGACACTATTAAAAGTTTTGGAATTTGTTAACCCATGTCGGCCCGACGTTTGGTCAAAAAATATTTTGGAACCAAATTTTGTCCAATTTTGCGAAGTACTGCTATGGCTAAAAAGAAAGCCTCAAAAAAATTTTTGTTGGGTTCCGTTAACCCATTGGGGCCCAACAGCTTTTTTCTCATTACTTTACTCTAAAATAGAAACGGTTTGGCCGATTTTCTTCAAATTTTGTATACGTGTCCCTCTTTGAGAATTGAGTTGACACTATTAAAAGTTTTGGAATTTGTTAACCCATGTCGGCCCGACGTTTGGTCAAAAAATATTTTGGAACCAAATTTTGTCCAATTTTGCAAAGTATTGCTATGGCTAAAAAGAAAGCGTCAAAAAATTTTTTGTTGAGTTCCATTAACTCATTGCGGCTCAACCGCTCTTTATAGATTTTTGGTTAATTTACTCTAAATTAGAAACGGTTTAGCCGATTTTCTTTAAATTTTGTATATGTGTTCCGTTTTGAGAATGGAGTTAACTCTATTAACAGACATGGAATTTGTTAACCCATGCCGGCCCGACAAGTGCCAAAAAAAATTTTAAAAACAAATTTCGTCCAATTTTGCGAAATACTACTTTGGCTAAAAAAACAGTTTAAAAAAAAGTCAAATTTCGTTAACCCATTGCGGAACACCAACTTTTTAAAAAATTTTGGGTTACTTTATTCTAATCTATTTCTTATTCTAATTCTATTCATTATAGAAGGAAATTAGAATATTTTATTACGACGATTAGACAAAAAAATTTTTGAAGGATATTACGTGTTCAATTTTGCAACGTATTCCTGTGGCAAAACAGATAGTCTTAAAAAACAACAACTTTGCTCTTGGCAATGGTGTTTACTTTATTAACAAGCATGGATTTTGTTAACCCATATCCGCACGACGATGGGTAAAACATTTTTTTGAAGGTAATTATGTTCAATTTTATATGATATTTTTTTGACTCTAAGGAAATTTTAAATACACTTTTGTCAAATTCCGTTAACCTAATGTTTAAATTTATATTTTCTTCTAAGTTCTCCATATGCAGCATTACCATGAATTTAAAATATTTTTATGGGTTTTATTAAAATTTTAGAATATAATTCTAATTTTAGTGATAATTATTTCATAATGAAACAATAAAATTTTATTTGTTTATTTTTTATAATTATTAGCACAAACTTTGTATATATCACGTCACAATCTGATTGGAGGTACATAGAAATTTTACCTAATTCTTTTAAACTTTGTTTTACCTGTTTTGTAATATATAGAAAATGTAAACCATAAACTTTAATTTCTGGGGGTTTCTTTAAATTACTGCATCGTGCATGTGTTATAAAGTTTAATTCTTTTAAACTTTATTTTACCTGTTTTGTAATATATAGAAAATGCAAACCATAAACTTTAATTTCTGGGTTTTTCTTTAAATTACTGCATCGTGCACGTGTTATTATCTGAGCTATTGTGAAGGTAGTTTTACCTACGAACTATTTTAGTGGTGGGAATTTTCATTAGTCCCATTTTTTGCGTCATATAGAATATATTTTATAAGTGTAGTTATACACCATTAGTTAATTAAATTACGAATTTCGTAGCGTGAAGACGTTAAATTTTAATAATATTATAAATCACTGAAAAAATTGGAAAAATAACAAAATGCCACCTAAGAAAGCATCCATTGGCAAAACAATCAGAGCATCAAAGGGAATATCTGCTTTAAGAGCTGCAGAAACAAGGGATCAGCGTTTTGCACGAATTGAAAGTGTTCGAATCAGGACTGCCATTTCAAGATCTGCTGAAACCTCTGAACAACAATTAACACGCCTTGAAAGTGTTCGAACTAGGACTTATGCATCACGAGCCGTTGAAACATCTGAAGAGCAATCGGCACGCCTTGAGAGGGTTCGAACCAGGATTTATGCATCAAGATCCGCTGAAACACCTGAACAGCAATCGGCACGCCTTGAAAGAGCTCAAACCAGGAATTATGCATCACGAGCCGCTGAAACTTCTGAACAGCGATTAGCACGCCTTGAAGGAGTTCGTACCAGGGCTTATGCATCACGAGCCGATGAAACTTCTGAACAGCGATTAGCACGCCTTGAAGGAGTTCAAACCAGGACTTATGCATCACGAGCCGATGAAACTTCTGAACAGCGATTAGCACGCCTTGAAGGAGTTCAAACCAGGACTTATGCATCACGAGCCGATGAAACTTCTGAACAGCGATTAGCACGCCTTGAAGGAGTTCAAACCAGGACTTATGCATCACGAGCTGCTGAAACTTCTGAACAGCGATTAGCACGCCTTGAAGGAGTTCAAACCAGGACTTATGCATCACGAGCCGATGAAACTTCTGAACAGCGATTAGCACGCCTTGAAGGAGTTCAAACCAGGACTTATGCATCACGAGCAACTGAAACTTCTGAACAGCGAGTAGCGCGCCTTGAAGGAGTTCGTACCAGAACTTACACATCAAGAGCGGCTCAAACTTCTGAACAACAATTGGCGAGACTTCAAAGTGTTCGAACTAGAACTTCCACTTCAAGAGCTGTTGAAATTTTCGGACAGCAATCAACAAGACTAGAAAGTGTGCGAATAAGAGCTTCAACATCGAGAGCTAATGAAATATCAAGTCAGCGTAATGCACGACTTGAAAATGTTCGAACCAGGTCTCATATTTCAAGAACTATTGAAACACTTCAACAAAGGTTGGCGAGACTTGAAAATGCGCGAACCAGAACATCAACTTCAAGAGCTGCTGAATCAATTGATCAGCGGATAACACGACTTCAGGATCAACGGTCACGCCAGTCTCAATCAAGGTTAAGAAGAGATTTGAAGTTTGCAGCGTTCAATTACGAAAAAGACTACGATTTTAGCACACATCCTAATGTCAAGATTGGACAAATGAATAAATTGTGTCCATATTGTCGTGCTTTAAAGTTTGAAAAAGAATCAGCCGGCATGTGTTGTATGAATGGCACAGTGAAATTGCCAGCATTGGAGCAGCCACCTGAACCACTTTTAAATTACGTGACTTCAACTTCATGCAAGTACAAACACTTTCTGCAATACATTCGAAAGTATAATTCATGCTTTCAAATGACATCATTTGGAGCAACACAAATTATTCATGATGGTTACATGCCCACATTTAAAGTAAAAGGACAGGTGTATCATACAATCGGTTCACTTCTACCACTACCAGAGCAAGATTCCAAGTTTTTGCAAATATACTTCATGGGCAATAACGATTCAGAAGTTGATCGACGTTGCGCAATTTATACCGAAACGAGACGGGAGATTATTACGGAACTTCAAAATTTGTTTCACGTGCACAACCATCTGGTAAATTTGTTCAAAACCACTTTGGATCGAATGCCAGCTGATGATTATCAAGTCCTTATTAGGGCAGATAAAACACCACGTGGTGAACATGAAGGACGCTTTAATATACCAACGATCGATGAAGTAGCAATTGTAATGGTCGGACAAGAGTTTGAACGGCGCGATATCATTATCAACAGACGAGATGACAATTTGCAAAGAATTGCGGAAACACACCGATCGTACGATGCACTTCAATATCCTTTACTGTTTTGGCAAGGAGAAGATGGATACCATTTTAAAGTAATGAAAACCAACCCAGTGACTGGTTCTTTGCTTACGAAAAAGGTAAGATAGTGACAATAAGATATAAAATAATTGTTTAATAATTCAAAATTTTTTTCTTTTAGGTGACTGCTATGGAATTTTATGCTTATCGGATTATGATCAGAGGCGAACCCTTCAACCATATTCTGAAATGCGGTCCACTTTTTCATCAATTCATCGTTGATATGATGGCAAAAATTGAAAGTGAACGGCTCCTTTTTCTCCGTTTAAACCAACAGAAACTTCGGGCGGAAGAATATATTCATTTGCGTGATGCTATGGCGAATGATGGTAACGCTACTAATATTGGACAAATGGTCATACTTCCAGCTTCGTACACAGGAAGCCCAAGACACATGCATGAATATGCTCAGGATGCTATGACATATGTTCGAAAATATGGGCGTCCAGATCTTTTCATAACTTTCACATGTAACTCAGCATGGGAAGAAATAAAAGATTTACTGCTGCCTGGACAACCCGCATCATATAGACATGATATCATAGCAAGAGTTTTTAAACAAAAACTTAAACGACTTATAGATTTAATAACAAAAAATCATATTTACGGAGAAACACGTTGTTGGATGTATTCTATTGAATGGCAGAAAAGGGGTCTACCACATGCTCACATTTTAATATGGTTACAGGAAAAAATTGTCCCAAGTCAAATAGATAGTATTATATCAGCTGAGCTACCCGATCAGCAAGAAGATCCAATTCTATTTGAAATTATCAGCAGCAACATGATTCACGGCCCATGCCGAATATTAAATCCGAATTCTCCATGCAAGTTATGTACAATCTACCTGTCCATTCCAATATAAATATCGTAGACGCTAACGCAGCACTTTCCGTTATTCAAACTGATGGGAACATAAATTTTCCCACCAAATTAAATAATTAACATAACAAAACATGTTTAATGCGAATACTCCAATTACAAGCTTTAATAAAATAATGTTTAATTGACAAAATGCTACCTTAGCATTTTTACCTAATTAATTATTAGAATATACTAAAAAGATCAGTCTTGTAAAAATCGTTCAACAGATAAGTAAATAAATCTTACTGTACTTAAATAATATTGTTTGTGAATAAAAGTGTTTTCTTATAAAATTAAATAACAGTTGTTTTTATTTATAATTTTTTTTTATAATAATCAAAGATCGATTATTAAAGTGGCGCAGTCGGTAGGATTGTACAAAAATAAAAATAAAAAAAGTGCAATCCAGTGATTCGAATACTACATAAACATTTAATTAAAATTAAAAACAATTTTTAATACAATTAAATAATAATAAAACTTTAGTGCATTCATAATTTTACTTTCTTACGGTAATTCCGGAAAGTTAAAAAAAAAAAAAAAATTAAGAACACTAACACAAAAATAAAATAAAATAAAAACTAAAACAAATTAAAAAAAAAAATTTTATGAGATTATCACGTTCAAAAATTCACGACAATAACAGAACAAATAACATGGCTCAACAAGAACAACAACAAGTGCAAATAGCATCACTACAAGAACAACTTATATTGCAAACGCAACAAGTCGAAAGACTGACTTCCATCATTCAACAATACCAACTTCAAGCAGCACAAAATCAACCAAACCAAAATCAACAAGACCAACAAAATAACAAAGAAAAAATTCTTAAAGAAATTCGCTATATGTCCACATTTAACGGACGCAGCGAAGTAACCATCAACTCATTCATCAATAGTGTTGAATACTATTTAACAAGTATTCAGGATTTAAACCTAAGGAGACAAGCTGTGAGATCAATCTACTATGAAAAAATTCAAGGCCAAGCTAAGGATTCTATCATCGGATTACCAGATCCAGATAATTGGGAATCAATTAAACGGCAGCTAAAACGCAGATTCAGACCAGATATGGAACCAGCCGAGCTGTATAGAAGAATTAGCAGTATAAAAGTTAATTCGGTAAGTGAGTTAGCTATTACTATTCAAAGTTTAAAAAATAAAGCTGAAGAATTAAAAATATATTTTAGTGATAATAATTTTATAGATTTAAGTAACATAGATACTTTTCTATTAAATACGATAAAAGAAATGAGTCAAGGTACTCTGTTAGATAAACTCTATGAAAAAAATGATATAAATGAAGTAATAGAAATTATGCATATGAGATTTTACGAAGACTCTTGCATTAGGCCAGAATTCAAAAAACAATTTAATAATAATATTAGTAAAAAAAGTAATTATTTTAATAATAACAATAAAAATAGAGAAAACAAAAATCAAATGTTTCAATTAAAAAAATCCTATGATAATCAATTTAATAATTACGAAAGGTACAATAATAATAATAATAATAATTATCATAACGATAGGTATAACAACAATAAAAATTGGAATAATAATAGTTCAAATTACCAAAGGAGTAATCAATATAGTAGGAATAATAATAATCCTAATACATCTTATAATAATAACAATTATAACCGTAATTCAGGTCAATTTCGAAATCCATATCAAACGTCAGGAAACTCTAGACAAAACTCGAGCAAAAATCGCTTAGAACAGGGTGACTCTAGACAAGGACGGTTTGAACCTATGGAGGTAGAAAATATTCAAAACACTAAAAACGAAGAATTACCTGAATCTAATAGTTCAGATTTTTTTACAAATTAGCCTCGGAACTACCAATTATTAAATTAACTTTTAAAAATAAGGAATATAAAGCTTTGATTGATACAGGATCAAGCTTTAGTATAATCACTGATACTATAAACGAATTCGAAAAAGTTGAAATAAAACCAATCGCTTTTTCTACAATAAACGGTAAAGACTCAATTAAGTTCGAAGTTCACACTCGAGCTCCAAGTGAATTTAATCTTCCACCAAATGCTCTAGTAAGATGGAAAGTTAAAAACCTTCCAAATCGGAAATATGAATTTATTATTGGTATAGATTTATTAAGAAATTTAAATAGTGTTATTAATTTAGAAGAAAAAACAATTTATTTTAATGAAAAATGTACGAATTTTTTAGATAATCCGTATAAAATAAAAGAAATATGTGCTTTAGAAACTATCGATCCAAATTTAAATTACCTAAACTTAAATCATTTAAATGTTGAAGAGTATAAAGAAATTGAAAACATTGTGAAAAGATTTAGTAAATTATTTTTTAAAGACGGTGACATACTGACAAGTACAACAGAAGTGCAACATGAAATAGTGACTACTACAGAACAAGCAATTAATTCTAAAATTTATAGATATCCCCCTCAACATGAAGAAGAAGTGAGGAGACAAATTAGAGAAATGGAGGATCAGGGTATAATTCGCAAAAGTAACTCTAAATATTCCAGTCCTCTTATTATAGTGCCAAAGAAAAGTGATAATTCTAAGAAAAAAAAGTTTCGTTTAGTAGTCGATTACAGAAAATTGAACGAAGTTACTGTGGATGATAAATTTCCACTTCCTAATATAGATTCTATATTAGATAAGTTAGGAAAAGCCCAGTACTTCACAACAATTGATTTAGCTAAGGGTTACCATCAGATTCTTATAAAAGAAGAAGATAGAAAAAAAACCGCTTTTGTCACTCCACATGGTTTATATGAATTCAATAGAATGCCGTTTGGGTTTAAAAACGCCCCTGCGACATTTCAACGTTTAATGAATGAAATTTTAAGAGATTTTATAAATAAGAACTGTGTCGTATATCTTGATGATATATTGATATTCAGTACTAGCCTTAAAGAACATATTCACGCTATTTCACAGATATTTAAAGTTTTAGAAGATAAAAATCTAAAAATACAAATAGACAAGTGTAACTTTTTAAGAAAAGAGACAGAGTTTTTAGGACATATCCTTACCAGTGACGGATTAAAACCAAACCCAGAAAAAATTAAAATTATACAAAATCTAGATTTACCAAAAACGACTAAACAAATTAAAAGTTTTTTAGGACTCACGGGTTATTACAGAAAATTTGTGAAGGATTACGCTAAAATTGCGCAACCTATTACAAAGTATTTAAAGAAAGACGCTAAAATTAATATCAATGACCCTAATTACATAGACGCAGTTGAAAAATTAAAAACCTTGATTACAACACACCCGATTATAAAATATCCTAATTTTGAAAAAATGTTCACATTAACTACAGACGCATCGAATTATGCGGTGGGTGCTGTCCTATCACAAGAGAGACACCCTGTATGTTTTGCTTCAAGAACATTGAACAACCACGAGAAGAACTACTCAGCAACCGACAAGGAATTTCTTGCAATAATGTGGTCTGTTAATTACTTTTAGGCCTTATTTATATGGTAAAAAATTCAAAATTTTAACTGACCACCAACCAATTAAATATCTTCATGCAAAGTATAGAGGCAAAGACCTTTCACCTAGACACCAAAGGTGGCTTCTTAAATTAGGAGAATACCAATTTGAAATAGAATACTTAAAGGGAAAAGAAAATCGCGTAGCAGATTTTCTCAGTAGAATTGAAAATGATAACGTTAATTTAAATGAGGGAGAGAGTGATGAGGAAAAAACTCAAAGTTATGAAAATTTTAATGTTGAAGATGAAAATAGTCATTGTTATGCTACTGTTCACTCTGCAGAAGAGGAACAACTTAACCACATTCCAATTAAAGAGGAGATAGTAAACAAGTACAAAACACAGATAATTTTGACAAATAACAAAGTAAATGAAATTGAAACAATTCTAGGTAAAAGAATTATTTACATTGCCGAATACGATTTCAATAGGTTAGGTGAAATATTTAAGAAATTTATTAATAAAGGGAAAATAGGAATATTCTCAGAACTGTCAGATTCTAAATACAATATAGTTCAATTAAAACTAATCGATATGTACTCTAATGACAGTCAAATTAAATTTATAAAGTGTTCATTTAGAGCTCAAGATTTAACAACCGAAACCGAAGCGGTAAAACAAATTTCCTTATACCATGTTAGAGAAAGTTGTCATTCGGGAATTCAAGAAACATACAACCAAATGAAATTAAAAATATATTTTCCAAAATTGCTCGAATTAATCCAAATTATAATAAATCAGTGTGAAATCTGTCAACAAGTTAAATATGACAGAAACCCAATAAAAACAAAATATCATATAACTGAAACTCCAAATGATATTAATCAAATTATTCACGTAGACACATATGTTATAATGAAAAATTCTTTTCTGACAATAATCGATAAATTTTCAAAATTCGGTTCTGCTTATCATTTAACAAATAGAAATCATTTAACCATTATAGAAAAACTTGAAGAACATATCACAAAATTCGGTATACCAAAGAAAATAGTAGCCGATAATGAATTTAAAGCTTTTCAAATTCGTGAATTCTTACAAGAACAAAATATTTCACTTCATTTAACTAAACCCAACAGTCATACAGGTAACGGTGACATTGAACGACTTCATAACACAATCGCTGAAAAATTCAGAATAATAAAACAAACTAATAAAAATTTGTCAGTTCAAAGAATGTTACAACAGTCTGTCAGAATTTATAATTATAGATACCATTCTAGTATTAGAAACACCCCATCAAACGTACATAATCATAAAATAGAACCTATAAAAGTAAAAGAAATTTTAGAAAAAAATAAAACAAATAAAATACAAAAATTAAATGCAAAAAGAGAAGACTATATTGAAACCCGATCAACCGGTTTCGTTAAAAATTATAAAGCTGTTCGACATAAAGAACAACCAAAATTTAAAAAACTAAAACTTACTAACATACACACAACTAATATTAAAAGACCCTTGAAATTTACAGATATTACAGAAGTTAATGATGATAATGATAATAACAACGGCAATTCCTCAGGTTAAGTCAAACCTTCTAGAAATTAACAACATAGAATCAAATACAGGATTTATTAAAATTAACTTAGACAAAACTGAAATAATAACTCAAACTGACATTGTAATACATATTATTCATCCTATGGAAATATTAACTTTACTACATAATATATCAATTAAAACTGAAAAACTAGACGACCATCAAAAGACTATTTTACAAACTGAAATTGCCGACGTAACAAACAAATTAAAAACAATAAGACCAATTAAGAGAAATAAACGTGGACTAATTAATGCTTTGGGCACAACATCCAAATGGTTATTCGGTACTATGGACGACCAAGACCGTCAAAACATTGAAAAATATTTACAAACTCTTAATTCCAATAACGACCAAATTATATCACAACATAATGAGCAAGTTAAAATTAACAATCAATTTTATAATACAATAAAACAACTCAAATTAATAATTGAAAATGATAGGGGAGTAATTTCAAACCAAATTAATAAAATCAATACGCCGATCGTTCAACAAAATATATATTTAGATTTATTTAAAATTCAACTTATAAAAGAAAAGGTAGAAGTTATTCAGGATAATTTAGCTTCCATTAAACACGGTATAGTTCACCCTAATATTTTAACAGTGGACGAAATACAAAAATACGATATAGACTTTTACAAATTACAATATATAAAATTAGGAGTAGCTCATTTTCTAGAAAACTCTCTATTAATAGCAATTAAAATTCCAAAGAAAATTAAAACCATTCAACTAATAGCAATTGTTCCAGTTCCTAATAAAAATAAAAAAGAAATTGATTATCAAAAGGAAATTGTTTTCGAATATAATAATCAGACATATAAATATGAAAAGTTAAAAACTCTAAACGAACTAAGTATAAGTAAACATTGTATGTATAAAAATAATTGTAATTTAATAACAAACAAATTAACTGAAATATATGAAATAGATGAAGAAACTATTTTAATTAAAAACGCTAATAAAATATATTTAAATCAAACTTGCGATAAAAGAAATTTAACTCTAACAAATAATGTATTAATTCATTTCAATAATTGTAGTATTAAAATTTTAGATCACTATTTTTCAAATATAAAAGATAATTTAAATCAAAGATTTTACTATCCTTCAAATCAAAATTTTCATAATTTCAAAAATAAGTTAACATTTGATGAAATTGTAGTAGAAAACTTAAATAATGTAAAAAGTATTGAAAAATTGTATTACCATAAAAACATATCATATGTTTTAACTATTGTAATAAGCTTAGTAATTTTTACTATTGTAATAATTGAAGTATTTGCATTAAAAACAAAATTTAAAGAAAAATTTTTAGTTAGAAGAATTCAGGAGAATTCTAAATCAAACGGGGGAGAAGTTATGTACAATCTACCTGTCCATTCCAATATAAATATCGTAGACGCTAACGCAGCACTTTCCGTTATTCAAACTGATGGGAACATAAATTTTCCCACCAAATTAAATAATTAACATAACAAAACATGTTTAATGCGAATACTCCAATTACAAGCTTTAATAAAATAATGTTTAATTGACAAAATGCTACCTTAGCATTTTTACCTAATTAATTATTAGAATATACTAAAAAGATCAGTCTTGTAAAAATCGTTCAACAGATAAGTAAATAAATCTTACTGTACTTAAATAATATTGTTTGTGAATAAAAGTGTTTTCTTATAAAATTAAATAACAGTTGTTTTTATTTATAATTTTTTTTTATAATAATCAAAGATCGATTATTAAAGTTGCATGAAAGATGGAAAATGTAGCAAGAGATATCCACGAACGATGCTTCATGAAACACAAACTGGTGATGATGGGTATCCATTGTACAGACGTCGAAAAGCAGATGATGGAGGTCACACAGCCACTATTAAAGTAAACAATGTTTATGTAGACATCGACAACAGATGGATTGTTCCTTACACTCCTTTATTGTCGAAAATGTTTAAAGCGCACATTAATGTGGAGTCATGCATGTCTGTCAAATCAATCAAGTACGTTTGTAAATATGTAAATAAGGGCTGTGATATGGCAGTTATTGAGGTTAGGGATCAAAATACAGTAACTGATGAAATCACACAATTTCAAATGGGACGTTATATCAGCAGTAATGAAGCTGTTTGGCGAATTCTTGGATTTCCTATTCATGAACGCTATCCAACAGTTATGCATTTGAGTGTTCACTTAGAAAATGGTCAACGAGTGTACTTCACAGAAACCAACGCGCAACAAAGAGCTGAACAACCCCGAAATACAACATTAACTGCCTTTTTTAGTTTGTGTCGAACTGATGAATTTGCAAAAACGTTGCTGTATCATGAAACTCCAAAATATTATACTTGGGACGCGTCAAGAAATGAATTTAAAAGAAGAAAGCAAGGTGTAACTGTTCTTGATCATGTTGGTGTGCGTGCTAGCGATGCATTAGGGAGAGTGTATACTGTTCATCCCAATAATGCGGAGTGCTATTTTTTAAGAATGCTGCTTCACGAAGTTCGAGGTCCGACATCATTTCAAGCAATAAAAACCATTGATGGTGAAGTATGTGAGACATACAGACAGGCATGCCTTAAATTAGGCTTGCTTGAAAATGATCTGCATTGGGATAAAACTCTAAGAGAAGCGTATTATACATGTTCTGCACAACAAATACGCAATTTATTTGCAATTATTCTGACAACTTGCGCTCTATCAAATCCAAAAACTCTTTGGGAAAACAATAAAGAAAGCCTTAGTGAAGACATACTTCAGCAAACACGTAGAAGCAATTTAGAAATGGATGTGAGCTATTCAGACCACATTTTCAATCAAGCCCTTATACTACTCGAGGATAAGTGTATATCGATCAACAACAAAGTCCTTTGCCAGCTTGGATTACCAGCACCGGTACGTAACCGAAACGATGTTCAAGATAGGGATGTTTTTCGAGAAAGAGAATACGACACTGACCAGCTACGAGATTTTATTGAAACACAAATAAGACTCCTAACTGATGATCAAAGGCTCGCCTATAATACAGTGATGCAATATGTATGTAGGATTCGTTATAGAGTGTAGTATTCGTTATATAGTTTTTGTACTTGTCGTAACTTTTGTCGCGTCGAGTCGTCGTTTGTTGCTTCAACTCGTTTAACTTTTTTCATAATTAAGTTCTGCAGTTCTGATCTATATTTCTTTTTGTAATGATCGTTTTTTTATAATGTAATGTAAAATGAGTCAGAGCTAATAAAGCTTACAATAAAATATTTAAAGAAGAATTAAATATAACTTTTAATAATCAAATGTAAAACAAAAGCAACATAAACAATAAATAAAGTGAATTTTATACTAATAAATAAAATGTGTTTAATTCAGTCTTACAAATTGGGGGCTCAACCGGGATCGAACTCTAAAAGTGCTAACTAATATTCTAAGTGAAAAGAAAATCTTAAACTTACTTATGATAATTTTGACTAGAAATAAAGATTAAACTTATGACAGTTTTGACTAAGGGTAAAGTTATTTTATATAACCTTAATGAAATATAAAGTTCAAGATAAATATGAAATTCTCAATGGCGACGCCATTATATATTTGAATTTTACTGTCGGTTAAAAAACAAAAGACAAATAAAAAAAAAAAAAAAAAAAAAATATATAAAAAAAAAAAAAAAAAAAACATTACACACATCCAAAGAAGTTTTATAAGCAATTTTCATTACAAATGAAACTCAATACACACATAAAATACATGTGTATTATAGTTCAGTCAGCACGTATTATACTTTGCACAAGCTATACAAGTATTCAGTCAGCAATTAAAAATTGCACACGATAAACTAACAACAGCAAGTATCATACTCTGCACACGCTACAATATTATTCAGTCAGCAATTAAAATTTGCACACGATAAACTAACAACAGCAAGTATCATACTCTGCACACGCTACAATATTATTCAGTCAGCAATTAAAATTTGCACACGATAAACTAACAACAGCAAATATCATAATCTGCACACGTTACAATATTATTCAGTCAGCAATTAAAATTAGCACACGATAAACAGCAAGCACTACACGGATACACGCCACAAAAATTCAGTCTGCAAATAACGTTTGCCAACGCCAATATACACGAAAAAGAATAATAATATCATTTATGCTAAACACAACGCAGCAATTAATTTAAGCATTTATACGACAAACCCAGAAAATACATAAGGAGAAACAACTTAAGCAAAAAGGAGAAATTTAAAACTTCACACGAGAAGACAAGCAACATTATTACTAAAAGCTACAAGTTAATCCAGTCAAACTAAGCTGAGTAAAATTTTATATTATTTTCATTGGTACATTTTAGATTTTAAAACAAAATATAAATATTGTATTAATATTAAAATTTGAAAAGGAGTTTAAAGTTAAATTTGTTTTATTGCATTATTTATGTTTAAAAGCTAAGTAATAATACCTAAAATAAAACTAATTAATAAAGAACACAAAACTAAGAATAGGTACTAGTATTATTTTCTAAGGAAAATAATATTAGAAGTGCCTTAAAAAATTAAGCTAAGTCAAATTAAAAAGTAAAACCAGGAAAAATATAGATTTGAAATTACGAAAATATTATAAGATTTAACATTATAATATTATAAATTTTAATTTATTTCCTTAATCTATTTATTGTTGAAAATTGAATTAAACTTTATGAAATAAGTTCAAGACGAAATCAAATTCCATGTATTTTATTAATGCATATATTTTCTTGATTAAATAATTTTAAAAAAAACTTGTAATTCCTAAGAATTACAAAAAGTAAAAGATATTTTTTTTTGGTTTTTCTTAACACTTTAATATTATTAAGTGTATTTCGAGCTTTAACAAGCCATATACGATCAGTATTAGAATAAAGAAAAATTAACAAATATTTTAAGACGATTAAAAGTAACATCTTCTTTTATATTAGGATACAGGCATAATTTAACAAAGAATTGTAATACTTAATAAATGATAATACACTATAAATTTGAAACTTAGTAAATTGAAATTGTAATAGTAAAAAGAAGTTTGAAAAATGGAAATTGTAGAGATTTTGTCACTGAATGTAGACGAGTTGAAGCGTAAGCTATTGGAATTAAATATAGACCAAAATGGTAATAAAGCTGATTTACAGGCGCGTTTAATCGAGTATTTTTTAAATTTAAACACAGATAACGAATCGGTTCATACGGTGCAAGAAAATAATTCAGATCCTAATAATTATGCTTCAAGTAATTTGAACTCAACTCATTTTTCATTTAAAGATATTGAAGAATCTATTTCTTGTTTCTCTGGTGACGACGATTTAGAAGTAGGAGCTTGGATTTCTGAATTCGAGCAAATGAGTGCCATTATTAATTGGAACGATTTGCAAAAATTTATCTTTGCTAAAAGATTATTGAAGGGCTCAGCCCGTCTATTTATTAATGGTATTCGTAACGTAACTTCTTGGAACTTGTTAAAAAATTGTCTTTCTGAGGAATTTAGGAAAAAGGTAAATAGTGCTGATATCCATAAAAAATTATCCAAACGTAAAAAAAGAAATGATGAAACTATGAAAGAATTTATTTATAAAATGGTAGAATTAGCTAATTTAGGCAACGTTGAAGAAGAGGCTCTTGTTACTTATATAATAGACGGCATAAATGATAAGGGACCCGAATCTTATTTATTATATGGCGAAACCAAATTAAAAAAATTAAAAGAACGTATTGTTATTTACGAACAAGCTAAAAATAGATCAAATTCCCGATTGCATAACGACCTAATAGATAAAAGAAGATTCAATTCAAGTTCAAATGTGACACACTCTTTTCCTAACAATAACAAACGGTGTCACATCTGTGGTGATAAAAGACATAGCAGTGAAACATGTCCAAATAAATCTAAAGGTTTTAAATGCTTCCGATGTAATCAATACGGTCACAAATCCTCAAATTGCAACAGTCAAATACAAGTCAATACTCCCGTTCCCGTCAAAAAAGAAGTTAATCACATGACGATTAACAAAAATTATACGAATGTCAAAATTAATAACGTCCCAATAAGCGCATTAGTAGATTCTGGTGCTGACATTTCAATAATTAGGTTTGACACATTCGAGTTATTAGGAATATCAAATTATTCCAACGAAAGAATCTCCGTTAACGGTATTGGTGGATCAGCTTTCACAACAGGATCATGTACTCTTAAAGTAGATTTTGAAAACTTCGCCATTGAATTAAAATTTTTTATAGTTCAAAAAGAACTTATTACGGCTCCTATAATATTAGGCAATAATTTTTTTGAAAAAACTAAAGTAGAATTTCATAAAGGAGAAATTTCAATTTCACCATTTGAAAACATTGTCGAACATCCTCAAGTCGAAAATAACGATACGGAATTTTTGACATGTTATACATTTGATAAGAACGATTATGAAGAAATCGAAATCAGTCATATCAAAGATACAGAAACTCGAAAGTATATTTCAAATTTAATTAATAATTATATCCCAAATAAAATTTACGACTCACCTATCGAAATGACTCTGATTCTTAAAGACGAAGTACCAATTTATGAAACTCCAAGAAGAGTTCCACACGAACATAAATTAGAAATCAAATCTCAAATTGATTCATGGTTGAAAGACGGTATTATAGAAGAATGTTCTTCTGATTTTGCAAGTCCTGTCGTTTTGGTAAAAAAGAAAAATGGTTCTAAAAGATTATGTGTCGATTATCGACGTATTAATAATAAGATAATAAAAGATCGTTTCCCAATCCCAATAATTGAAGATCAATTAGACCAGTTGCAAGACGCGAAATATTTCACCACATTAGATTTAACTTCCGCATTTTTTCACGTCCCCGTTTCAAAAAATTCCCGAAAATATACAAGTTTTGTTATCGAAAGTGGTCAATATCAGTTTAAATTCTGTCCATTTGGTTTATGCAATAGTCCTGCCGTATTCTCTAGATATATCTCTTCTATTTTTAGATCATTAATTCAAAATAAAGTTGTAATAACGTACATGGACGATTTAATTATTCCGTCGAAGACCGAAAATGAAGGAATACAAAATTTAGAAAAAGTTTTAAATGTTGCTCGAAATCACGGTCTGCAAATAAATTGGCAGAAATGTAGCTTCTTAAAAACTAAAATTGATTTCCTAGGACATACTATTGAGAATGGTTTTATTCGTCCAGGAGCGGAAAAGATCAAAGCTGTAATTAATTATCCAACCCCGGATAAAAATATTAAGCAAGTTCAAAGTTTCCTGGGACTTGCTTCATATTTTCGTAAGTTTATTTCTAATTTCGCTATAAAAGCAAAACCCTTATCCGATCTTTTAAGAAAAAATATAAATTTTGTATTCGGCCCAGAACAACGTCATGCTTTTGCAGAACTAAAATCCGATCTTTCAAAAGAACCAGTCCTTAAATTGTTTAAGTACGGAGCATATACCGAAATACATACAGACGCCTCGCAGTACGGATTTGCTGCAGTAATGTTGCAAAAAGATTTTGACGATGGCGATCTTCATCCTGTTCAATATATGAGCAGAAAGACAACAGATGCTGAACGCAAGTACCATTCGTACGAGTTGGAAGCTCTTGCAATTGTACAAGCGTTTAAGAAATGGAGACCATATTTGCTTGGTCAAAAAACGAAAGTTATTACAGATTGTAATGCTTTTGCGTTAACGATTAGAAAAAAGGACGTTCCCTTGAAAGTCGCAAGATGGGCTTTATACTTACAAGACTTCGACATGGAAATTGAACACCGTTCGGGTACGAAGATGCGTCACGTTGACGCTTTAAGTAGGGAAATATTACCCATAGAAACCGTAGTTACTGACCAAATAAGACAAGCTCAAGGAGAGGATACCTATTTAAAAACTCTCAAAACCATTTTAAATGAACACGAATATGATGATTTTTTTTTGAAAAATGACATTATTTATAAAATATATAATGGAAACGAGTTACTGGTCATTCCAGTATCTATGGAAAATGAAATAATTAGACAAATGCACCAACAAGGACATTTTGCTATTAAAAAAACGGAAGATCTTTTATTAAAAGAATACTTTATCCCTGATTATCGAAAGAAAATAGAAAAATCTATTAAAAATTGTATTCCATGTATATTAGCCGAAAAAAAGAGTGGTAAGCAGGAATGTTTTCTAAATCCAATTGAAAAGGAAAATATACCTCTGCAAACATTTCACATCGACCATTTAGGCATTCTTGAAGTAACTCAAAAACGTTACAAACATATTTTCGCGGTTACTGATGCTTTTACAAAGTTTGTTTGGCTGTATCCCACTAAAAACACGTCCAGTGAAGAAGTAATAAACTTATTAAGGAAACAAGCAGCCACTTTTGGTAATCCATCGCGAATAATATCCGATCGTGGAACCGCTTTTACTTCACACCTCTTCAAAGAGTATTGTGATGAACAAGGAATCAAGCACATTCTTATAACTACCGGAGTTCCAAGGGGTAACGGACAGGTTGAAAGAATCAATCGCATTATCATACCCATGTTGACTAAACTGTCTTTAGATAAACCATCTAATTGGTACAAACATGTTAATGTAGTACAACAATGTATAAATTCGACAATTTCAAGGAGTACAGGAATGACACCTTTTAAAGTTTTGACTGGGGTAGAAATGAAACTAAAAAATAATTCCGAACTGGTACAACTTGCTAAAATTATTGAAATTGAAAATTTGTCTGAATTAAGTCATGAAAGAAATGAGCTTCGCAAAATTGCAAAAGAAAACATTTTAAAAATTCAGGAAGAGAATCGTAAGAGTTTTAATAAAAAACGAAAACCTGCGGTTAAGTATAAAAAGGACGACTTAGTCGCCATAAAAAGGACGCAAATGACACAGGGGAAATTAAGTTCCAAATATGTAGGCCCTTATAAGATTTCTTACGTTGGTAAGAACAACAGGTACCATGTGAGTAAAGTAGGTGACCATGAAGGTCCTAATAAGACTACAACTGTAGCAGATCAAATAAAGAAATGGAGTGACGAGGTTATTCGGGTCGAATAATTTTCAGGATCGCCGAGTGTAGGATTCGTTATAGAGTGTAGTATTCGTTATATAGTTTTTGTACTTGTCGTAACTTTTGTCGCGTCGAGTCGTCGTTTGTTGCTTCAACTCGTTTAACTTTTTTCATAATTAAGTTCTGCAGTTCTGATCTATATTTCTTTTTGTAATGATCGTTTTTTTATAATGTAATGTAAAATGAGTCAGAGCTAATAAAGCTTACAATAAAATATTTAAAGAAGAATTAAATATAACTTTTAATAATCAAATGTAAAACAAAAGCAACATAAACAATAAATAAAGTGAATTTTATACTAATAAATAAAATGTGTTTAATTCAGTCTTACATGTATATAGCGAAAATGAGGAAATAATTTTTCTAGATGCTCCAGGTGGCACTGGAAAAACATTTCTTCTCAATTTAATACTTGCCAAAATTCGTAAAGATGGCGATATTGCTCTCGCTGTTGCATCTTCAGGAATTGCATCAACACTACTTGATGGAGGTCGCACAGCACATTCAGCCCTCAAGCTGCCATTGGATTTAAATAGATCTGAAAACCCCACTTGCAACATCGGTAAAAGATCAGGTATGGCCACAATATTAAAAACATGCAAACTAATTATTTGGGATGAATGTACTATGGCGAATAAAAAAGCACTCGAAGCACTTGATCGTACTTTGCGAGATCTCAGAGGAAATAATCGACGTATGGGAGGAGCTCTCATATTACTAGCGGGCGATTTCAGACAAACTTTGCCGGTAATTGAAAGATCAACACCAGCTGATGAACTCAATGCTTGCCTAAAACGGTCACATCTGTGGACAAATGTTATAAAAATTACATTATCAACCAACATGCGTGTGAATTTACTTCAAGATGTCTTAGCATTATCATTTGCCAAACAACTTTTGGATATGGGTGACGGTAAGTTGCCCATTGATCCCACAACAAGTGAAATATCTTTTCCATCAAACTTTTGTCAAATGGAGTCGTCAATTGAAAATGTTGAAAAAATGGTTTTTCCAAATATTACTAGGAACTTTAAAAATCACGCTTGGCTCTCCGAACGAGCTATCTTAGCTCCAAAAAATGATAACGTCAACAGAATAAATGATAGGATGCAATTGAAACTTCCTGGAGAGTTAATAAAATACAAATCTATTGATACAGTTATAGATGCAGATGAAGCTGTCAATTTTCCAATAGAGTTTTTAAATTCCTTAGAGCCATCTGGTATGCCACCGCACATTTTACATCTGAAAGTTGGTGCACCAATAATACTCCTTCGGAACTTAGACCCTCCAAGATTATGCAATGGAACCAGACTTGCCGTTAAAAAGCTAATGCCAAACGTCATTCAAGCAACAATTATCAGCGGCAAATATAAAAATGAAGAAGTGCTAATTCCACGAATTCCTATGATTCCGTCCAATTTGCCATTCCAATTCAAGCGATTACAGTTTCCAGTGCGCCTTGCCTTTGCAATTACAATTAACAAAGCTCAAGGACAATCGTTAAGTGTTGCTGGATTGAATTTAGAAAATTCTTGCTTTGCCCATGGACAACTATATGTTGCTTGCTCCAGAGTAGGAACACCAAAAAATTTGTTCATTTTTGCACCAAGTGGAAAAACTAAAAATATTGTATACCCACTGGCATTGCAATAAAATAAAGAACTTAAATTAACCTTTTGAAAATTAAATATAAAATATATATTATAAATATTACAAATACTTTCCATAAAAATCAATTAAAAACTTTAAATTTGTTCAACTCGATGGATTAATGAAAAATAATGATGAAACAAATAAAAAAATAACAAAAACTATAATAACTTTTCGTTTAGATTTTTTATTTTAAAAAAATTACTTTAATTCATTCTTTAATTAACATTTACTCTACGTGTAACAGCAATTTCAATTAAAAACATATTGAGAGGCGCAGCAACGCGCACCGGGTATTAGCTAGTATGCTATAAAAGGGGCCTCAGAAAAAGTTGTACTTCCTCCAGGTAAAATAATTGAGGACCCAGTAGATTGCTTCAATTTATTTTTCGACAAAAATATTTGGGACATAATAGTAAAATATACTAACCTTGAAGCGACGCTAAAATTAGGAACAGAGTGGAAAAACATTGATCGGTGTGAATTACAAGCATATTTCGGACTTTTATTGTCATCTGGCGTAAACAAACAAAGCAAGGTTAATATTTTAGATTTTTGGGATCCACTTTTTGGAAATCCCATTTTTCGGGCAACAATGAGTAAAATTCGTTTTAAACTTATTCAAAGAGTTATCAGATTTGATGACCGAACTTCCAGATCTGAACGCAGAAAAAAAGATAAATTGGCACCTATCCGAGACCTTTGGGAAAAGTTCAATAACAACCTGAAAAAAATGTACATACCAGGAGAAAATTTAACCATTGATGAGCAGCTTGTTCCTTTTCGAGGCCGGGTATCATTTAAGCAATATATTCCAAGTAAACCTGATAAGTATGGTATGAAGATGTGGTGGATATGCGACAACGCTACAAGCTATCCACTCTTCGGCATACCATATTTGGGAAAAGAAGGTTCAACGAGAAGTACAAACCTAGCTCAAAATATTGTAGAAAGATTATGTCAACCGTACTTTAACACAAATAGGAATGTAACTTTCGATAACTTTTTTACCAGTATGCCTTTGGCAGAAACTTTATTGAAAAATGGCTTAACTTCAGTTGGCACACTGCGTAAAAATAAAAAGTGCATTCCTAAAAATTTTCTTCCTAATAAGAATCGATTTCCAGAGAGCAATGTTTTCGGATTTCGAAGCAATAAGACTTTAGTTTCATATGTTCCAAAACCAAATCGTGCTGTAATTTTACTTTCAACAAAACACAAAACTGCCACCATCGATAAAAATAATAAAAATAAATCGGAAATAAATTTGTTTTATAATAAAACAAAAGGCGGTGTTGATACGCTAGACCAAATGGCTCATAATTATACAGTTCGTAGAAGAACAAACAGATGGCCTTTGGCATTTCTACAAAATTTAATTGACGTTGGAGGAATTGCCGCACAAGTAATATGGAAAAATTTGTATCCAGAAAGTAAACTGTCCCGCAAATATTTTTTGAGATCAATTGCTCGAAATTTGGTGACACAACAAATCAAGAGACGTAGTTTGAAAGGCGTACGTGTCGAGCAGCAAAAGGAAATACTAAAGGTACTTCAAGTTGAGGCTCAAGCTGGATCAAGTACTTCTACTTCTGATTTGAAACCTCAACGGAAAAAACGAAGATGTCATTATTGTCCGCCAAAAATTTCAAGAACTTCTAAGCAAATTTGTGAAAGTTGCAGCTTACCTGTTTGCATGGAACACTCTAATAAAACTATTTTATGTACTAAATGTGTAAAATAATAATTAAAATAAAAAAAATTAAAAAAAAACTTTTATATATATAAATAAAAACTTGTTTCCTCTTGTTATTCATACATGTGTCCGTTGGACACTAGCGGTCTTTAGCGTTATTTTTTTTTTTCTGGTCTTTTAAGGGTTAAAGAAAAATTACAAGGAGACCCCAAAAAATGTATTCAGCGACTAGGTGATAATTTGATCTGGGATGTTGTAAAAAATGAATTAAAGACAGAAATCCGGCCAAGGCAGAGATCCAAAGACAAATAGATGAATGCAGTAATCTTAACGTTAGTAATTTAAGAGAATTATTTAGTAAAGTTAAGAACATTAATAGTCAATTAAATGAATTATGAACTCTCCCCTATGAGCAGAGTTCCAAAAGATTAATGGATGAATGCAGAAATCTTAAGGTTAGTAATTTAAGAGAATTATTTAGTAAAGTTAAGGACATTAATAGTCAATTAAATGAATTATATGAATACGATGACAACAAACCAGAAATAATAGACCTAGTTATAATGATCAAAACTTGGTTGATATAATAAAAGATATGTTAACTGGTAGTTATCGTATTAATATAAAAAGTTAAAAGTCTTTAAGTGAAATATTTAACGTATTTGACGATTTATGTTTGTTAGACGAAAAAGAAGTGATTCATTATAATTATAGAAAAAATTTTCTTAATAATAATAATAATAAAAAAAAAATTTCAATTCGAATCATGATATAAATTGTTATAAATTGAATTTTTAATATTAGTTTTTTTTTTGAAAATGATCTGTTTGCAAATGGCAATTCTTTCTTTAAAAATAATCTCAGAGTAGATTTAGAGAGTTTTGACGTAGTTTGTTCTTTACTTTTGTAGGCATAATTTTGTTTTGCACTGTGACAAAATGTCAAGATTTAAATGTTAATGCTATTCAGCACCTTATAACTGCATGTTAAATATGTATGTATATTAAATCATATGTGTTAAATAATGTTTAAGAAATAATATAAGAAAAATATGGTCAGTGCTAATAAACGAGTTGAAGTTAACAGACTTTTTTATATGTTTTATTTTATTTTAAGAAAAAGCTTACAAAAATCAGGTGCGGGGTGTGAAACCACATGTCAAGAAAATAAATCCAATAATATCTTGGTAATCCGTATTTTTTTTTTAAAATCAAGTAGCATTTATTTAAAATTAGAAAGATTTTCATCGAAAAAATTAGTAATTTTAATTAATAATCATCATGGCGAGAGCACGAGCTGAAAGATTTTTACAGAATGCAAAAGTGCCGTTTTTAAAAGAAAAATTGGAAATATTTGGTCTTGACACAATAGGTGTAAAAACAATATTAATTTCACGCCTTCAAGAAAAATTTAACACCTTCCGCGACGAAGAACTTGAAGAACATTTTCCCGCTAATGTTCTAATAGATGATGAAGAAAATGATATGAATAGTTTAATGAGCTAATTAATGAACTAAACGAACTTATAAGTAAGAAAGAGGAAATCGTAAAATTAAAGGAAAAATTAGCTTCACTTTTAGCGAAGCTTCACTTTTAAAAATTAGCTTCACTTTTTAAAACTAAAATAACGAGTTTATTCATTTCTTTTTGTATTAAGAAAATAATATAACAATATTTATTCACATAACATTATAAACATAACATTTTTGGTGTCAGGTGTGGGGTTGACTGGATAAAGCATCTGCCAGTCAATCTATAAAAAAAAAAGTGAAACAATAAAAAAAAAAATATACTTAAAAGATATTGCACAAGACTCCTTCTGCTTAAAGTTCACCAGAGTCTGGGTGAACGATATCTATATAAAAAAAAAAAATTTCATACAACATAAAAGACGATAAAAGGACAATTGTTGCAGTATTTCTCGACCTACGCAGGGCCTTTGAAACAATAGATAGATTAATTTTATTAAAAAAACTTCAAAGGTATGGTGTTACTGGTACTGAAATAAAATGGTTTGAATCGTATTTACAAAATAGAAAGCAACGTACAAAAGTAAAAGAATGTATTTCACAAGTAATAGACACAAAGCTTGGAGTACCTCAAGGATCAGTTCTTGGAGTATTTTTGTTCTTAATATACACCAACGATATTCAGAAATGCATTAAATTTAATGAAATTGCACTTTTCGCGGATGATGCTCTTTTATATATAATAGGTGATAATGTAAATGATTGCGTTAATAAAATAAACTTAGATTTACAAAATTTAAATGAATGGTTCCAAATGAACAAACTAAAAATAAATATTGATAAAACTAAATGTTTGATAATTAATAGTAAATTAAATAATAACCTTGTTGTTTTTAATAATGAAAATATAGAAATAGTTAATGAAATAAAATATTTAGGGGTGATTGTTGATAATAATTTAAATTTCAAATCGCATATTGATTACATTTGTAAAAAAATTGCTAAAAAAATTTACTTTTTTTCAAAAATTAGAAAGAATATCACATTAGCTTGTGCAATTAATTTATATAATGTTATTATAAAACCCCACTTTGAGTATTGCTCTTCAATAATTTTTATGTCAAACCAAAGTATGATGAGTAGGTTACAAAAACTGCAAAATAAATCAATGAGGATTATATTAAAAGTTAATGGATATACAGCTAGATTATATATGTTAAATACATTAAAGTGGTTAAGCGTAAGGCAAAAAGTAATAATGAATGTTTTAATTCAAGTATTTAAAATTAAATATGGTTTATTACCTAATTATCTATCTGAAAAATTATTGTATGTAAATGAAGTTCATAATTATTATTTAAGAAATAGATTAGATTTTAGATTAGATGTAGTAAGAAATGAAAGAAATAAAAAAATATTGTTTTACAATGGATTAAAAATGTATAATGCCTTACCAAATGAAATAAAAATAGAATCAAAATTAGAAGTTTATAAAAAATTAATTATTAAGTATATTAAAGAAAATATTTCTTATATTTAAAAAAGATTATAAAAACAAAATGTGATAATTGTTAAACTAGTTTAAACTAAATAAATGAATAAATAAATACAACAAGTTTACTATAAAATTACAACAATTACAACAAATTTCAACAATTACAACAAATTTCAACAATTTTCAACAAGGAACGACTCAACAATCAAGCACAACAGAATTTAAGGTTAGAAAATTTGATTTCTAAATTTAAGTTAAGTAAATTCTTTTAAAAAAAAAAAAATATTCTAAATAAAAAAAAAATTAAATTCTTTTTGTAATAAAAAAAAAAATTTTTTTTTAATTTAAGTTAATTCTTTTTTTATAAAAAAAAAAAATCTAAATAAAAAATCAGTTCAATAAATTTTTTTCTTTTACGAAGAAAGGAATTTTTAAGTTGTTGTTTCTTGAACATTTATAAAAAAAAAAAGGAGAAAATCTTTGTGCATTTGCGTTATGAATTATTTTTTTTTGGTTTGCTATATAGAACTCTGACTCATTTAATAAGAGGATAAATTTGTAGATTATTTTTGTATTTTCTTTTGTTATTTTACTTCGCATGAGTGGTGTTAATTTTAATATCAGTTTAAGAAATAGAAAAATACCTAGACCAACTGATAAAAACCAAACCTCCATGCCTGTAGGACGTTCTCCACCATTACCTAGAAAATCGGAGACTCTAAATAAAACCCAAAACGAAGATCCGAAAACATCCGAAAGCCCGAGTACTTCAAATACAGATTCAATTAAAAATCCTCTAAATAAAATAGAAAACTTTCCATTAGTTCAGCCTATAAAACAAACAAATAAAATGGCTAAATTCGATATTAATCAAGCAAAT
Organism: Dolichopus griseipennis; assembly: GCA_963082915.1. Lineage (NCBI taxonomy): Eukaryota > Metazoa > Arthropoda > Insecta > Diptera > Dolichopodidae > Dolichopus > Dolichopus griseipennis. Next base: position 66,008 of record CAUJBZ010000312.1, on the reverse strand, counting down.
AAAATGATTCCCGAATTTAGCGGGAATCCAATAGAATTACATAGGTTTATCCAACTCGCGGAGATACAACACAGCAGAGCTGTAAGTGATGGAAATGAATCCGATTTTATGGAAGTCATCACTTCAAAAATTTCTGGGCGTGCATATAACGCTTTATTAAGGTATAAAAAGTTTGATGTATGGAAAGATTTAAAAGATTCTTTAACGGAAAAATATTCTAAAACTAGATCAACACAGTTGGTTCAATTAGATGATTTGGGCTAAGTCAAAGTCCAAAAGAGACTATTAACAATTATTCTGAAAGAGCTGAAAAACTTTTAGACGAATTAAACTTAGCAGCCATAAAAGATGCTACCTCCGAAAGTGGCAGGTCAGCAATTAGAGAATTAAATGAAAAAACAGTGATGAATAATTTTATAAAAGGACTATTAGACCCAATAAGGCTAATCGTTCGTACAGCTCGAAAAGAGACTTTAGGTGAAGCTATAGATTTAGCTATAGAGGGGGAAAAGTTAAGTAAAGCAACCAATTTTAGAGGGAATAGTCATTATACTAATAATAACAAAAATATTAATTATAATAACAATAACAATAGACCATATTGCAGTTTTTGCAAAACACAAACCCATCATGTCGAAGGACAGCCCAGCAACCTAATTTCAGACCAAGGTTTAATCAAAATAATTTTCAAAGACCCAATACAAGTTCTACTCCGCAAATTGCTACCATAACTGAAAAGAAAATTTGCCGCTAAATATCATATTTCACTTTTATAAATTAAATGTTTAACTTATATTAAATTTATATTGCATAACTAAAACTGTACTTAATTATTAACTAAAATATTGCTTACTAAACATTTTGTATCTAAATTAATTTGTGAACTTTAAAATTGAACTTTCCCACATTAATGTAATTTTGATTAGCTTTGCATAAATTTGAATATAAAAGACATGTAAAATTTAATAATTAATCAATTAAATTTGGAGAACCAAATAAACAACTTATTTAAAAATTAACTTTGTTTTTTTTATTTATGTCTAAAAGGACATATTTAACTGACGCAGTCGGTAGGATCCGGTGATGATCCTTTGTTAATCCAAGTATTAAACGTATAAATATTATAACGACGGTTTATCGTTAAAATAATTATATAAAACTAAAAATAATAATAATAAATAGTGTTTAAAAACTTTTTTTTAAAAATAATAAAATAAAACGACAGTTAATCGTTTTATCTAAAATTAAAAATATAAATTATAAGTGTTTGAAATTAGAATATAAGACTAAAAACGAAGGATAATCGTTTTTATCTAAAATTAAAATATAAATTATAAGTGTTTGAAATTAAAATATAACACTTAAAATTAAAACGAAGGATAATCGTTTTTACAAAGTTAAGAAAAGAAAAAATGTTTAATTTAAGTTTATAAAAAAAAAAAGGAAAAAAAATTTAACTTAAGTTTATATATATAAATTTCAAAAACATAGAAAAAAAAATATATATATATATAAAGTGAAAAAGAAAAAAAAAAATATATATAAACAGTTCAAGAACATAAACAAAAACTAAATATATATATTTATAAAGCGAAAAGTGTACAAAGTGATTAGTGTACATAAGTACTTAGCACCGGAATCCTGAGAAAATAAGAAATGTTAGCTGCAACTTGGCTCCAGATCACGGTCACGGTGATAGCAGTGACAGGACAGAAACTAGAAATACGAGACTTAACGAACCACCAGGCACTAACAATGAAATTAGGGACAGCACGGACAATAATGACATACCAGAATCTACTTCACATAATTAAACTGGACGAATATGAAAAAACAATGGGAGAAATAGAAGAATCTATTGAAAATTTCAAAAATTATGACGAACTACAAGACTCTCCAAAAATTACAAAACTTAAAATAACTGAACTAAGACACAGGCTAAACGGACTAAAACCAAATATTAGAAAGAAAAGAGGACTGATAAACGGACTTGGTACTATAATAAAGACTATAACTGGTAACATGGACGCTACGGACGCCCAACAAATAAATGAGGAACTCAACTCACTATTAACTAACCAAGAAACCCAAAAAGCAAAACTTTCCATTATAAACCACCAAATGATGGAACGTTTTGAAAATATCTCAAATCATATAAACCAGGAACAAGAAGTAATCCAAACTTATTTAAATAACCAACAAAATAGTATAATAACAGGTAAAAGTGTTATAAAACAAGCACAATACTTAAGTCAGATAAATTATAACATTGATCTTTTAAATAACCACCTAATTAATTTAGGCGAAGCTATAATACTAGCAAAATTAAATATCATATCAAAACAAATTTTAAATCCGCAAGAATTAACTATAATTTATGAAAGTTTCAAAAATCAATCCATAGATATTATATCCGATGAACATATATACGAGTTACTAGGTTTACAAGCATATTTCAATGATTCAAATATTATATTTAACATTCGCATTCCTATATTTTCTAAACATGAGTATAACTTTTTCCATTTGATCCCATTACCCACAAAAAATAATAAACTTACAATTCCAAAACCCTATGTTATTCATAATCCCCATAAAATTCAATATTTCGACAAACCATGCACCAAGATCGAAGGCATATATATTTGTGAAGAATCATCCTTTCAAGAAAACAACCGTTCCTGCATAAATAATTTACTGCAAAATAAACCAGCAAATTGTAACTTTACTGAGGTCGAACAAATACCAGATATCTTGCAACCTGAACCTAATTTTATTCTACTAATAAATGTACCTGAAATATTAATTAAATCCAACTGTGGCGTAAATGATTTCAAAACTAAAAACACCCAACTTATACATTTTCAAAATTGTACAGTCGAAATTAATAATATAATATACCGAGAAAACGTTAATCGATTTTGGGATACCATCCATATATTTCCAATGGAATTCACTAATATTAACTCTACTATAATTACGGAAAACATACAACTACAGAAATTAAAGTTATATCAAAACAACAACACCGAAGCAATTCAACTACTACAAATAAAAACCATCAAATTGGATTTCGCAATAGGAACAATAGCAATTATAATCATCTTAGTACTAACCACTATTATTTTCTTTACAGTTAAAACAAAATCAAAAAACAACATAGTATTTATTGCCTATTTCATACACAGATTCTACAAGTACTAGCAGAAATAACAACCAAGTCAACAAAAGTTTCCTTTGGCCGTCACTTCATTCTAAAGGGGGAGGAGTTATGTGATCGTACAATCACATCACCTGGCACATTTGACAACACCTGACTTTCAGAATTATTTCATAACTTTAAATTATACTTAAATATCATATTTCACTTTTATAAATTAAATGTTTAACTTATATTAAATTTATATTGCATAACTAAAACTGTACTTAATTATTAACTAAAATATTGCTTACTAAACATTTTGTATCTAAATTAATTTGTGAACTTTAAAATTGAACTTTCCCACATTAATGTAATTTTGATTAGCTTTGCATAAATTTGATTATAAAAGACATGTAAAATTTAATAATTAATCAATTAAGTTTGGAGAACCAAATAAACAACTTATTTAAAAATTAACTTTGTTTTTTTTATTTATGTCTAAAAGGACATATTTAACTCGCGCTTTTATGGAAAATAAAAAAAGTAATAATAATAAAACTATTCTTCAAACATCACAAGATTACTCGGAAAACTACAACCAGCCTGGTCCGTCGGGCCTCAGGACACAGGCAAGCACTCTAAAATAGAGCGCCCAAATAATTTAATTCCAAAACCAAATTCTAAATTCCAAAACAAAATTATAATAAGGTTGAAACTCCTAAACAACATTTTAGTAACGATAAAATATATACAAATAAAATAGGAAATAAAACTTTTTCTAGTACATTAACTCTTGAAGTACAAGGTACAGAAAATCCATTATGTAAATTTTTGTTAGATTCAGATGCAAACATCTCTTTAATAAAGGCTAAAGCATTACACGACGAAACAATAGTCGAGTTAAATAGTGTCGAAATTACGGGAATTTCTGACATACCAATAAAAACATTGGGTACTACGATACTTAATTTAAAAACGTCTAAAATTATTTATCCTATTAAATTTCATGTAGTCCCTTCCAATTTTCCAATATTACAAGAAGGCATTATTGGAGAGGATTTTCTAAAAGCTACAAATTCTATAATTGACTATGGAAACAACAAAGCTATTTTTCAATTAAATAATAATAAAATCTCATATAATTTTGATATATTAGACGAGAAAATATCCATACCACCAAAGACAGAAAAATTAATTAAATATGGTCCGATTAAAATAAATAATGAAGCTTTAGTTTACTCCAATTCAGAAGAATTAGTAAAAAATGGTATCTACATTTCAAATATCATCGTAACACCTAAAGACGGTTTTATTTATCTTAGCGTATTAAATACTAGTACGCTACCCATAGAAATTGGGAAAAATCTTGCAATTGAAATAGAATCTTTAAACAACTATAATGTATATAATCTAAACAAAAAACATTCTAGTGACGTAATTGAAAATAGGTTATCTGCTCTTGAAAAACAACTCCAATTAGATCATTTAAATATGGAGGAAAAACAATCAATAATAAATTTGTGTAGAGAATTTAATCGTTTATTTTACCTTAAAGGTGATAAATTGACAGTGACTCTCATAATTAGTCACAACATTAACACTGAACCGTGTAAAGCACCTCTTAACTCGAGACCCTACCGTTAACTGAAATTCACAAAAGTGAAATAAAAAATCAAGTCGATGAAATGTTAGACAACGGTATAGTTCGACCAAGCTCTAGTCCATGGAACTCACCCTTACTAGTTGTACCTAAAAAACCAGGTCCTGATGGAAAAAAGAAATGGCGGGTAGTTGTAGATTTTCGAAAACTGAACGAAATCACTATACCAGACGCTTTTCCTTTACCAAACATCGAGCATATTTTAGGACAACTGGGTGATTCGAAGTACTTTACAACGCTAGATTTGGCAAACGGATTCCACCAAATTGAGGTGAAAGAATCCGACAAACCCAAAACAGCTTTTAGTACAGCTCAGGAACATTTTGAGTTTAATCGCATGCCATTTAGATTACGTAATGCACCGCCAACATTTCAAAGATTAATGAACAAAGTCTTATCCGGTTTACAAGGTATACGCTGTCTGGTATACCTTGACGACATTATAATATACGGGAAAAATCTGAACGATCATAATGTAAAATTAATAGAAGTTCTAAATGCTCTAGATAAATATAATTTAAAATTACAGCCTGAAAAATGCAATTTTTTACACAAAGAAGTAATATATTTAGGGCATGTTATCTCTGACCAAGGAGTAAAACCAGATCCTGGCAAAATCCAAGCCATACAATCAATATTACCTCATAAAACACAAAAACAGATTAAGTCATGTCTAGGCTTGGCTGGTTATTATCGGAAATTTATCAAAAATTTTTCAAAAATCGCTCAACCTTTAAATAAGTTATTAAAAAGGACACAGCATTTATATGGGATGCATTTACTGACGAATCTTTTAGCCAATTAAAGAAATCTATTGTCGAACCACCTATTCTACAATATCCTAATTTTGCAGAACATTTCTTTTTAACTACTGACGCCAGTAACGAAGCCATCGGAGCGGTACTTTCGCAACAATGTAATCCTCATAAGCAAGATTTACCAATAGCATATGCAAGTAGGACTTTAAATAAAAGTGAAAAAAATTATTCAACAATTGAAAAGGAAGCTCTAGCAATAGTTTGGGCTGTTTCCCACTTTCGACCCTACCTAGATGGTCGAAAATTCACAGTAATAACTGACCACAATCCATTAGTATGGGTGTTTAACTTGAAGGATCCTACTTCTAGAATTATGCGCTGGCGCATAAAGTTAGAAGAATATACTTTCACTGTTAAGCATAAATCGGGTCATTTAAAAACAAACGCAGACGCTCTTTCTCGACTAGAAACCAGTCAAGTGGAAACTAATCACGTACAAATTGTAACACGAAGCAAAACAAATTCTACTTTAAACAAACATTCCACATCCGATAATGTTAAAATCCAAGATAATGTTAACAATAATATTAATGCCCATAGGAATTATAAAAATCTTTCACAAAATTTTGTAAACAAAAATTTAATTGAACTTTCTGCACCGGAAGATATTAAAAGGGTTCTTTATGAATACCATGATGCACCGTTAGGGGGTCATCAAGGTGCAACCAAGACCATTCATAGGTTAAAAACGAAATATACGTGGAAAGGAATGTTTAGAAATATAAGAGACTATATTTCTTCCTGTGACACCTGTCAAAAGAACAAAACTTATTCAAAAACAAAAATGCCCATGATAATCACAACAACTTCTAAAAAACCTTTTGAACGAGTGGCACTAGAAATAGTCGGACCTTTACAAAACTCATATTATGGAAATTCGTACATTTTAACTTTTTAGGATGATTTAACGCGTTTTATTCAAGCCATACCTATTCCAAATACCGAAGCATCTACTATAGCTGATGCATATGTACGAAAAATCGTGTGTGTATTTGGGATACCAAAAATTTTGCTAACTGATCAAGATTCAAACTTCTTAAGCGAATTATTTAAGAATACTTGTAAACTTTTGAAAATAAAGAAAATTCAAACTAGTCCCTACCATCCAGAGTCCAATGGGGCACTTGAACGAACACATAGAAGTTTAGTTCATTTATTCATTCACTTTTTCGTTATTGAAATATGATCCTAAGTAACACAGTTAAATGTAACATACTGAAATGAATATTATGACTCAGTAATGTTAAGCATATAGCAAATTTATAAATAAATTTATTTGTTATGTTTAAAATTGGAACAGGTCAGTTTATTCATATTTTTTTTAATATAAAAATAGAAAGTACAAAAAATAGCATTTAAGATGTGCAATGCACATTGACCAAAATTAAAATGATATCTTTTGACCCAAGCGTACCACTTAAAACTGGAACGCTTGGCATTCTTTGTTTTCTTTTCCTTATTTCGAAGATACCTAATTATTAAAAATAAAATGTACTAGCACTTAGCAGTCAGAGTTTGATATTTGTTCAGTTAAGACTCATTCATTATTCATTCTTCATTAAGTTTAGACGTATTCTTTTTTTTCTACTCTAATTTTAATATTTAATTATTTTTAATAATAATAAAAAATTCTTTTATTTTTTTTTTTTTTTTTTTGTTTTTTGCTTAATTAACAAGGTTATTAAAATTAAACCTAATTAAGAACTTAAATATAATATTTAAAATTTAAAAATAAAATTCTTCAAGTGCAAATTTTTTTTTAAATAGTGACCTACTTAATTTCATTAACAAGTAAAGTCACAATATTAATAAACAGTTAAACAATAAATATCTAATAAAGTAAATTAAAATCAGAATACAAATAATAAGTGATTCATCATCTTTATTTTTTTACTTAACATAATATACAATTTACAATGGATTTCAAATGCAGCGTAGAAAATTGTTTGGTCACCGATATGAAATTCGATATAAAATGCAAAGGTTTCTGCAATCGTAAATTTCATGGAGTCTGCTTAAACGCTCCGAGAAACTGGTACAGCAGCTTTTTATCGCAGCACTTTGTTTGTGAAAGTTGTCTGGATCAACAAAATTCTCTCGGACAATTTTCGCGGGAAATCAAAAATAATATTAATGATGTTAGGGACAACTTCCAAGGAACAATTGTTAAATTATTGGAAGTTGTAAAAAATAACTCCGCCAACTTTTCAGAAATGGAAAAAAAATTTGAATCGCTAAACAATAGCGTAATTAGTTTCAACACAGACAACAAAAAATTTATTAGAGATATAATAAAAGTTGAAATAGGTAAATTAATTAATGAAATTTTAATTTCCAATAAATTACCTCAAGATACAAATAACTCACATAATATGGAACTAAAAGATTCAATTGATAACTTATCTAAAATATGTGTTTCTATTTCTGAAAATGCGAGCAGGAATGAGATTTCATTGAGCTTCAGGGATTTAGTTTTGGCTGATTTAGATATTCTCAAGAGTAAAATGGAGGAGATGCAAGAATTTATGAAATCCCCCAAAAATAATTCTCATCCAAATCAATACAGCTCAAATAAGTTACCTAAATCATTGTTTGACGAATTGAACGAAATAAATAGCGCTGGGTCAGACAAACTCAAAAATGTAGCAAAGGAAAAACAGAACGATATTTCAATGATTATTGAAAAAGAAACAAAAGTTGTCGATCCACCAGATGCTATAAGTAAGCCGAAATTTAACATAAGAATTTCGAATCTTAGCGTTAACACAACTGAAGTCAAACTGGCCAAATACATAAGAAGCAAGTTGAAATGCGATGATGTTCACTGCAAATTAATAACACTGAATTGGATGAAGTATAAACCGAACTATCACACATTTAAAGTTAGTGTTCCGGAATCAAAAGTGAATGAAATTAAAAACAGGAGGTTGTGGCGTATAGGAACCAATATCAGCAGTTTCAAAAATTTAGGTAAAAATAATTTAAGGACAAACACACAACATTCAATAAACACAAAACATTCTAAAAATAATAAAACAAACACTAAAAATTCAAACAATAGAAATACTAATTTGCCTAAAATTATTAAAACAAAAAATAAACAAATCAAAAAAAGGATAATAATAATAATAATAATATAGAAAATTCATTTTCAATTTCAAATTCAAATTCAAATTTAATTACAACAACACCAATTACGTCTAAACAAAAATATTCTAACTTCATTCAGGGACAAACCTTTAATGCTGGCACTCCGTGTACTCAGAGCTTAAACGTAAACTGTAACACGACTTCAATTAACGATAAGCCAATTGTTTTGGTTTAATAAATAAAATAAAATAAAATAAAAATAAAATAAAAAATCAATTAATATTGTATAATTTATTACAACAATGTTATAAAACTAAAGAACTAATAATAAATAAAATAAATAAATTTAATTTAATTTAATAAATAAATTAAAACTAAAATAACGAGTTTATTCATTTCTTTTTGTATTAAGAAAATAATATAACAAAATTTATTCACATAACATTATAAACATAACAATATGTTTACCATATAATTTAATATTTGTCAATTTAAATTATATTTTTAGTTCTTAAGAAAATAGCCCATATGGCACTTTTTATTTTGAAATAACATTTTTAATAATGTAAATGTAAATACCTCTACTAAAAAAAAGTAGTGGGGATAAATTGTAAATATTGTATAAATACCTTTGTAAATTTTAAAGAAAGAAGAATTAAAAGTTTTAGTTCTTAGTTAACATAACTAAGAAAGACAAAAGAAATAATCTTTTAATTTGACTAGAACAGAGTCTCTATTGGGTTCAGCCCAGAGAGAATATAACCATACACAGTGTGACATAGGGCCTATTGCTCTCAGCACTTTTGGTTAAGACTTGTACGGAATAACTACCTAATAACAACATAAATATTACATGGCGACCCGTGCCGAATAAGACGAATCAAAAGAAAGACTCTGCGCAATCAAATCAGAAAGTAAGAAGCAACAATCATGGGCTGGTTTTCATCGAACTCAACAACAAATGTAGTCAACCAAGCCGCAAACTTGCATGCACATTTTTACAGCGCGTCATAAACCGACTGTAAAAAACGAAAGTAAAAAATCATTATGAATAGAAATTGCACATTCAGGGAATTTCCTTAAAAAGGTTATAGAACTGAATGTAGCACATATGTTTACCATATAATTTAATATTTGTCAATTTAAATTATATTTTTAGTTCTTAAGAAAATAGCCCATATGGCACTTTTTATTTTGAAATAATATTTTTAATAATGTAAATGTAAATACCTCTACTAAAAAAAAGTAGTGGGGATAAATTGTAAATATTGTATAAATACCTTTGTAAATTTTAAAGAAAGAAAAATTAAAAGTTTTAGTTCTTAGTTAACATAACTAACCTTTAACTTAAGACGTGGTAGTAAATTTTACACTCACTTTTAATTTATCTTTATTATTTCTCTTTATTACGCTCTTACAAGCTGATATTCTCAGTACCCTCTAATTCTGTAGACTGTAATGCTTTTATGATCAGTATTGTTTTTTATGAAGTAGGTATAGCATGTAAGCGGGAATTTGGGAATAGGTGTAAAAATTACTACACGTCGCTATATGTGTGATTTTTTCTTGGAAAAATTTTTACTACCACGTTTTAAATAACGTAAGTATTTCATAGAAAATATTTTACCACACCTCTCTTTTAACGTTAGTTTTTAATACAAAAAAATTTTAAAGTAATAACATTTTATAACTTTCAATAAACAAAGGTTTTTAAAATATTGCTGAACATTTTATATTATATTATATACAGACATATTCTTATATTGAAAAAAAACATGGATAGTTCTAAAATATCAACTTCGAAAAAGAGAGTCTCTCAAACTCAAAACAAATTTCTCTAGAAGTTTTATATGATGAAATTGTAAGTTTAAAAAAAATAAATTTCGAGTGCCTTGCTGCTTTTTCTATATTAAAAGAAGAAAATACAGCGTTAAATAATAAAGTATCGTATTTAGAAAACAAAATCAGCTGGCTTAAGCAGAAAGATAAGATGAATGAGATAGAAATATTTGGAGTACAAGATGTAAACAAAAATAATGCTAAAAATTATTTAAATACAATTTTTAGTGAAGGTTTAAAAATTAATTTAAATGAAAATAATATTTCTAACTGCTACATAAAAGAGATTAAAGATGCAAAAGATGGATTAAAAAGTAAAAAAGTTAATAAAAAAATTTTGTGCGTGCGTCTTTCTTCGAATGAAATAAAGCAAGAAATTATGAAGTCTAAGTATAAAAATTATAATAATCTAGATACTGGATTATTTGGTGATGTAGATAAATCAAAAATTTACATAAATCACAGTTTAACCAAAGTAATTAGAACATTGTTCATGGCGGCTAAGAAGGCGAAGAAGGAGAAAAATTATAAATATTTGTGGTTTAGAAATAATATCATTTTTATACAATTACTCATATTGGGTACTCATTATTAAAACTTTTGATGATTTAAAACTTTTATAGTATTTTTATTTTTTTTATGAATAATAATTTAAATTTTAATCTTTTTAATGATTACCCTATAATTGATCCTGAATATAATAATTGCGATAGTGTTTTTGAATTTACAAATTTTGATAATTCTTTATTTTTAGTTCATCAAAATGTTAGAAGTTTGAGGCAGAACATTGATTCGCTTGTGGCCCTTTTAGAAGTTTTTAAAAATATTCCGGATTTTATTTTTGTTTCCGAGCTTTGGATTTTCAATAATGAGATAAGTAATTATAACTTACCAAATTATAAATTTTATGCTAACACTAATGATTCGTATTGTGCTGGTGGCGTTGGTGTATTTGTTAAAGATAATATTGTGTGTGATGTTTTTTATTGCAATTTCACTTCGGCTGATGTTATCAAAATTAGTTGTACCATTAACGGCGTGTTTTTTACTTTCATTTGTATTTACAGACTGCACAGTTGCACAATCAACTTATTTCTGGATGAGTTCTCACAATTTTTGCGAAATCAAACTGCGAATAACTTAATTGTGTTAGGAGATATGAATTTAGATATTTTGAATAGTAGTGAATGTGTTGATTTTTATTTGACATTACTAGCTGAGAATGGTTTGGCTTCTATTATAAATGAACCGACTAGACACATTTCGGGGACTTGTTTAGATCATATTCATGTTCGTCTGGCTACTATTCCTTTAAATTTTTGTGAGAAAGGTTTATTCAATTTTAATATTACAGATCATTCTATGACAGGTTTGCTAATAAAAAATTTTTATGTAGAGAAAAATAGAAAGACCAATGAATTTTCAGTTACAAAGGTAGTTAATTATAATAAATTGAATAACTTACTAAGACTTGAATTTTGGGATGATGTATATAATGAGGTAGATGTTTGCTCTGCTTATACAGTAGGTTGCCAAATTATTAGGCCCATTATTAAATAATGTATTTTTTTAAGTATTTCAATTATTATTCGATATGTGACTTAAATATCAAACTTTTTTTAATTCCATTTGTTGTTCTTTATGATAATAGAAATATTATCGAAAAATTTTTGTATCTAGCAACCGAGTAAAATTTGAAAAATGAGTTGTCAGAAAAGCGCGCGCTTTTTAAAGTATGTTTCTTATTAGTTTTAAAAATGTTGTTATTGTTATAAATTAATAGTAAACAGGTTATTTTGAGGAATATTGTGAAAAGGTATATGTTTATTATTTAAAATCAAGTCTTTTTTGTGAAATATTATTTAATATTAGAAAAATTTAAAACGATTTCGAGTTTTTAACATGGGTAAACGAATGGACTTATCTCCAACAAAGGTTGGGAAAATTTGTGGATTATTAATGGCTGAAAATACGTCGCAGTATGAGATTGCTGCTATGGTAGGAGTATCACGAAGCTCCGTAAGAAATATAAAAAAAAAAATTGATTCCGGTATAGATTTATATCCAAAAAGGAAGGGTGCGTGTGGTCGGCATCGGGTCACTACGCCTAGAACAGATAGGAAAATAAGAGATATCTGCATTGAAAATAGAAAATTACCAGTTAAAATACTAGCTCAAGAGATACAGAAAGCTGGATTTAACGTGTCGCAAAGAACTGTACAGCGACGTTTAAAAGAAGAAGGACTTGTAGCTAGAAAACCTGCTCGAAAGCCAAAACTAACCCCGGCTATGATAAAGAAGCGTTTTGAATGGGCTAAAAAGTACCGTAACTTCAATGAAAATGACTGGAAAATGGTACTTTGTAATTTCGTATAGATTCTTAAATATATGTTAAACAAATATTTAAAAACAGTATTGATATTTTAAATTTTTCATAGGTGTGCTTCTCTGATGAATCTGTATTCCAAGTGATGACGGAAAAATCATATTTTGTAAGGAGAAGAAAAGGTGAAAAATTTCATCCCAGTTGTATTGTACCTACGGTTAAACATCCTACTTCCATAATGGTGTGGTCAGTAATTAGTAGTAAAGGTCCAGGTCGCCTATACATAGTCGAAGGAACAATGAGAGCTGACCAATACCAGAGGGTTCTAACAGATCGTTTGCTACCACAAATGCGGGAGTGGTTTAAAGAAGGTGAATATCCGATTTTTATGCACGACGGAGCTCCATGTCACAGAGCCAAGCGCATAAGTGACTTTCTAGCTGAAAACAATGTTACAGTTCTTGATTGGCCGGGGAATTCACCTGATATGAACCCCATTGAGAATATTTGGGAGTTTATGAAGAGAGAGATCGGAAAAGTTGGTCCTATAACAAAAACCAAATTAATAGAAGCCTTAATAAAGATATGGCATCATAGTCCTTCCATTAAAACTATAATGGAAGACTGTATTAAGAGTATGCCCCGTCGTATTGAAGCAGTATTGACCGCCAAAGGAGGGCATACAAAATACTAATTTTTCTATTTCTAAATTTTTTACTATATTAATTGAATTCTTATATGCGAATCACTTATATTTTTGTTTTAAAATGTGTAATAAATACTTAATTTAAATAATTTTTTAATTAACTGCATTTATTATTTTATAATTACGGTTAAAATTAAAATATTAAAATTTTTTCCCTTGGGCCTAATAATTTGGCAACCTACTGTAGTAGTTTTATCAGAAAATTAAATAAATATATTGAACTAAGTACTTCTGATTTTAGGAATAGAAAGAAAAATACAAAACTTAAACCGTGGATGAATGATGTTCTTCTAAGGAAAATCCGGTTAAAAAATAAATTGAGAATTATGTGGTATAAACATAGAAATAACTATAGGTTGAAAATACGTTATAATAGGCTTTGTAAATCCGTAAAAAATGAAATATCAAAATGTCGAGATGAATTTGATCGTTCAGAATTTGTTAAATGTAAGGGGGATTTAAAAAGCGAATGGAAACTGTTAAATAGTTTGTTAAATACACCTCAAAATAGTTTTAATGAAATTCGACTTAATAAAAATGATGAACTTATTTCTGATGAAACTTTAATTGCATGTGAGTTTAATAATCATTTCTCCTCTGTTGCAATTGAGTTATCCTCTGGCCTTGGTAATAGTCATGATAGTATTGCTGGCGAAATTCATTTGTGTGATAGTTTCTTTTATGACAGTATTACTGGGCATGAACTTTTGAATATTATTAAGTCATTGGATAATTCAAATTCTGTTGGTTTTGACGGAATTTCTAATAAACTCATTAAAGGTATTGCTTTCAATGTTATCGATGTTTTAACTTATATTTTCAATTTCAGTGTATTGTCTGGTGTTTTTCCTAGTCTACTAAAATCTGCTGTCGTAATTCCGCTTTTCAAAAAGGGTATTCAAACAGACGTTAACAATTATAGACCTATTTCTTTGTTATCAACATTATCAAAAATCTTTGAAAAAGCTATTAAACATAGAGTTCTAATTTACTTAAATAGGTTAAATTTCTTTTGCAATAAACAATTTGGGTTTAGGAGTGCCTGTTCTACCGAAGATGCCCTTCTGGCCTTTTGCTCTAATATTAATAAGGGTTTAGATAATAAAAAATTTTGCGCTGGGAATTTTATCGACGTTACTAAGGCGTTTGATATGGTAGATCACTCTATTCTTTTGCAGAAATTGTTTGCTGTAGGGTTTCGAGGCTTTATGTTTAATTGGTTTGAGTCCTATTTAAGAGACAGGTCTCAGCGTGTCAAAATAGGCAGTAGTTATAGTAGTTCAAAAAATTTAAATTTGGGGGTACCACAAGGATCAGTTTTGGGCCCAATTCTATTCTTAATTTATATGAATTCAATTTTTTATCAAAAGTTTAAGGGAAATCTAACAGCTTTTGCTGATGATGTTGGTGTGTCATATTGTTGTGATAGTGCATTAAATTTAGTCTGTTATATAAATAATGACTTAAATGTTTTTAGGTCTTGGTTCTCTAAACATAGGTTAGTTGCTAGCAACAAAACGAAACTAATATTTTTTAGCCTTAGCCAGCAGGATACTCCTGATATAGATTTTGTTTTTCATGCGACCAATTATAATAAATTCAGGGATTTACTTTCAATGATACCATTTGCTGTAGATCTGGTTGTTTTAATATTGAAAAAGTTGAGAATTTTAGGTATCTTGGTATATTTATCGATAGAAATTTTAATTGGTTACAACATACTACTACGCTTAAGTCATATTTACGCTGCGCGCTAAGGAATTTTTATTACCTAAAAAAATTATGTTCGCTAAATGTACTTAAAATGTTTTACTATGGTATTTTAAAATGTTTTACTATGGATCGGTAAGAAAACTTGAAATTAAGATTTTTGTGTTTTGTGTTTAAAGTTTATTTATTTTAGATATTTATTAAGTTTTTTTATTTTTAGATATTTAAAACGTATAAAATTAAACAACAATGAAGCAGATAAAACAACATTTGTAGAATCAGATGTGGAAAAACAAAAACATTTGTTAGGGTAGGTAAGGTAATATTTGTAGTGAATTTTGTAGTAGTTAATAAAATGAATTAGCTTATATTTTTATAAATATACTTTTAGTTCTGTAAATATTGCCGAGAGTGAGGAGGATATAAATATTGCTGAGAGTGAGGCTGATGATTTTAATTCTATAAATATTGCTGATGGTGAGTCTGAAAAGGAACAAGAGGTAGAAAAAAAAAGATTTAAAAAATTTCGTCCTGCGTGGATTAAGCAATTTCCATGGATAGAAGAAAAAAACTTCAAACCATATTGTAAGGTATGTCAAAAAATTTTAAATAACAACGTTACGAGTTTAAAAAGACATGAAAACACGGTTGCGCATAAAGATATGAAGGACGCTATAAAAAATCAAGCAGCTTTTGACCTAGCAGGAGGTCCTATTTTTCAAAAAACTAATCAAAACATAAAAATAGCAGAACTTAAATTAATTATGTTCATTATTGAACACAATTTACCATTTGTGTTGGTAAGCCCTTTGATAAATTTAATTAAAAGTGTCTGCCCCGATTCGAATATAGTGTAGTGCATTAACTAATTCTAACACTACAATTATTACAATACCTATATAACTTCACCGTACACATACATTTAATTTATACTAATACAATACCTAGTTAACTTCAACGTATTTTTACATTCTTTCCCACGAACACAATACCTAATTAAAAAGTACGCTAATATACTTTTATAACAATTTAATAAAGATATCTAATTTCACATATACCTTAAGTATATACGAACACATTAATCACATTAATTCTTTAGCAAAAATGCTGATTCTAAACATTTAAATTTAAAACAACAATTAACACCCGTACCATATAATATTATATATTTTTACTTTTTTTTTACATTTATAAAAAAAGTCATTATGAATAGAAATTGCACATTCAGGGAATCTCCTTAAAAAGGTTAAAGAACTGAATGTAGCACATATGTTTAACACACAATTTAATATTTGTCAATTTAAATTATATTTTTAAGAAAATAGCCCATATGGCACTTTTTATTGTTAAATAATAATTTTAATAATGTAATTGTAAATACCTCTACTAAAAAAAAGTAGTGGGGATAAATTTTAAATATTGTATAAATACCATTGTAAATTTTAAAAAGATAACAATTAAAAGTTTAAGTTCTTAGATAGCTTAACTAAGAAAACAAAAAAAGGCTTTTAATTTGACTAAGACAGAGTCTCTAAATTGGGTTCAGCCCATAGAGAAATAACCATCACAGTGTGACATAGGGCTTATGGCCCTCAGCACTTTGGTTAAGACAAGTACCGCATAACTACCAGGATAGACATAATAAAGTATCACCAAAATTAAGGATCTAACTTATTACCAATAAATATATTACCATAATAGGACTAAAATTATTACATGGCGACCCTTCCTAAATAGACGAATCAGAAGGAAGACTCTCCGCAATCAAAAAAAAAAGAAAAGAAGAAGCAACAATCATGGGCTCGTTTTCATCAGACTCCACAACAAATGTAGTCAACCAAGCCGCAAACCTACATACACATGAGATCCTGAAAGAAGTAGCAACAACTATAATCGTGCTCTTCATGTATGAAGCAATCAAATACTTCATCAACCGTAAGGCGTCGAAGAAGGCTTCAAAACTACAGATTTCAAACATCTAATTATATTATAGCCAAATCAACTAAAATAAATTAAAAATTCAAATTTTTCAAAAAAAAAAAAAAAAATAATGTCAAATTTTTCAAAAAAAAATATATAATAAATTAAAATTTTTTTTGTTTTTCAAAAATATATACTAAATTTTCATGTTAAGATACGACGATAAAGTTGCTATAAAATTATATATAGACAAAATAAAACTATTACACGACTTAATAGAGAAAACGAAACCGACTGAAAATTTAATAATTGAAAAAAACAGTCAGACCGACCAATTTAAAATAAAATTTTTAGAAAGATTAGAAATCGCGGACTTTACTGAATCAGAAAAAGAATATTCAAAAACAATATTCTTAGATTACTATAAACAAATTAAAGAGAAACTATACTACATAAGACAAGAACTTGCAAAAATGGACTTTGACATTGACAAAACTTTAAAAATTATACCCTTGTTCGAAGGAGATAAAGATAAATTATCAAATTTTATAAACTTAACAAAATATCTTTATGAAGCCACTAAGGCAACCGAACAGGAAAAACTTATACAATTTATCTACAACACCAGGTTGACAGAAAAACCAAAAAATAAATTAAACATACCCGCTCCAAAAAATTTGAATGAAATAACCACAGCTTTACAAAAAGCATATCAATTAGCACGCCCGTTGGAAATAGTTCAAGCAGAACTAGTTTCCACAGTACAGGCCCAAAGGCCTCTACATAAATATGTAGAAAGAATAGAAAAATTAATTGCAGAAATCAATGCAATACAAATTAGTCAAAAAGGAGAAGAACATAGACAGATTATAACATCGCTTAACGACCAATATGCAATCGGAATCTTTAAAGCTGGTCTCAATGAAAATATATCACAAACTATCCATGCAGCAAAACCTGAATCACTAGCCACCGCAATTCAAATTGCTACAGAATATGATGCTAGTAATAACAAAACAAAACAAATTTTATTTATGCAAAATAGGAACAATAATTTTAACTATAGAAACAACAACAACAATAATAATAAAAATTTCAATAACAGAAACTTCAACAGAAATTTCAACAACAACAATTTCAATAGAAATTTTAACAATTCCAATAACCACACAAATCTCAGTAGAAATTTTAATAACAAAAACAATACTAGAAATTTTAACAATTATAACGGCAACAATTACAACAACAAAAATAATCAAAACAGAAGTCGCAACAATTTCAACAATAAAAACCACAATTACAATCAAAATAAAAATAGAAACTATAGAAACGTAAATTACCTGAGCACAGAACAGGGAAACGAGAACAACCTCGAGGTACGACAACTTACCGAGGATTTAAACAACTTACAAATGAATTAAAAATATACTTTATCAACAACAGAAAAATAAATTACATATTCTTAAAAACAAGCTTAACTCAAAAACCTTTAGCATTTTTACTGGATACAGGAGCAGAAATTTCAATAATAAAAAATAATTGTATAGATAATCATAAACTAATTAAATCAGAAAATAAATGCAAAATAACCGGTGTAAATGAACATGTCGTATTATCGTTAGGTAACATACAAACAACAATAAAAATAGAAAATTTTAACTCAAATCAAAATTTTCAAGTAGTAGACTCAGTTTTTCCAATACCAACCAATGGTATATTAGGTACAGACTTCATACATAGATATTACAGCTTAATTGATTTTGATACCTTTACAATAACATTAAAAGTAAACAATACAGAAATAACCTTACCAATTGAAACCTACATCCCGAATTATGATAACATTGAAATACCACCTTGAACAGAAATGATCCATCCAATCAATATTAAAGTAAAAGAAGACAGCATAGTACTAAACAAACAAATAGGTAATCACGTATTCATCGCAAACACCATTATACCAGCAAAAGGTATAGCACATGTAAAATTCATGAATACATCAGATCAAAAAATAACCATTTCGAACTTTAAACCTGAAATTAAACCACTTAAAAATTACATGATTATGAGTCTAAAACAAGATAAAACAAAAAGAGAAACAAAATTATTACAAGAACTTAAAATAAAAAATTTAGATGAAAAAGCTACAGATTCAATAATAAATATATGCAAAAATTTTTCGGATATTTTCCATCTACAGGATGACAAACTTTCATACAATAATTTTTACCAACAACATATAAGCCTTCAAGATAAAACTCCAGTTTACATTAAAAATTACAGACTCCCTCAAACACAGATAAAAGAAATTAATAACAAAGTCAATGATTTAATTAGAGAAAAACTTATAGAACCATCAAACAGTCCATATAATTCACCATTACTAATAGTACAAAAAAAATCTTCAGATGACACAAAAAAATGGAGATTAGTCGTGGATTATAGACAACTAAATAAGAAGATAACAGATGACAAGTTTCCACTAACTCGTTTAGACGATATTCTAGACCAGTGATGGCGAACCTATGACACGCGTGTCACTAAGTGACACGTGAGAAGATTTTACATGACACACTAAAAACTAAAGAATATTTACAATTTACATAAGCAAAAAAAATTTTTTTTTTTATAGCACCAAAAAAAATGTTATGCAAAAATTAAATTTTTTTTTTTATTAACCCGCCTAAATTTATGTGAAAATCAGAAATAAATTTCAATCAATAATCAATCTAAAATATTTTTTTTAACAGAAAAAATCATTCATTATCATCATCCCACAAACATACAAACTAAAATCTATTTTTTTCTACGAAATTTGTAAATGTAGAACAAATTTATGTGACTTGTTTTTATTTTAATCAAGTAGGTTAGGTATGCATTGAAATTTTGTATTTCCAATTGCATTTACAGTTCGTTGAAATTATTGAACATAAAAAATAATAAACTTGTTGTTTGGTCTTAGTCAAGAACGTTTTGAAATTCTGAATTAATTGTAAATTAAATTTAATTGTTAAAAACTTATAAAAAATAATTGTTAAACCTTAATAAAACTAAGTTGTTTTGTTGAAACATTATTAAAAACATTGTAGTGAAGTGTTAGAATTAATATTAATTAATAGTAAAATACTAACTTTTAATTGATATTATATTTATTAAAATTAAAAATTTAAGCATTTAAAAAATTTTCCTGAAGTAATTTTTTTATTGTATAACTTATTTCTACCTACCTATATATTTTTTATTTAAATCAGTTTTTGAAGTAGGTAGTAGATAGGTAAGTAGTTATATATTTTAATGAAATAGTAGCGGTGATTTAATTTTCAAATTTAGGGCTTTTTTTTAACATGGCAACATTCAAGAAACAAAAACTAGATAACGGAAGCGGTGGTAGTGGAAGATTGTATCATGAAGATTGGTTTCGAAAATATGGTGTTATAGAAAAAGAAGGAAAAGCTTTTTGCGTTGTTTGTAACGAATCTATTGTGCTACGTAGTTTTAACGTTAAACGTCATTTTGATAGCAATCATAAGAACCTTTTACTTTTATCTGATGGAGAGAAGCATGAATACTTTAAGCAAAAATTAACACAGTGCCAGTTACAAATATCAAATTTTAAATCAATGTTCACTCCAACACAAAACATTACAGCTGCAAGTTTTGATGTATCATACAGTATTGCAACTCACGGTAAGCCCATTTCCGACGGCGAATTTATAAAAGAAGCTTTTTTATCTTGTGCTGACAATTTATTTCACGATTTTAAAAATAAGGATCAAATAATAAAACGTCTTAAAGAATTACCTGTTAGTAGAAATACAGTCAAGGACAGAATTTTATGTCTAAATTCTGATATTTCAGAGCAATTATTAACTGATTTAAATTCTGCAAAAATGTTTTCAATTTCCCTGGACGAAAGTACGGATACCACAGGATTAGCTCGTTTAGCTGTATATGTCAGGTATTTTAATGGCAAGATTATGATGGAAGAATTGATTAAACTGTTGACTTTAGAGGGAAAAACTACTGGGCTTGATATTTTTAACGCAATAAAAACGGAATTTAAAGATAAAAATATCGATCTAATGAAGATAGTATCCGTTACAACTGATGGAGCTCCCAGTATGTTAGGAAAGCATACTGGTTTTATTAAACACTTGAAAGATGAAGTTAATCATGCGCTAATTGAATTTCACTGTCTGATACATGTACAAGCACTGTGTGCGAAAAAAGGGTTACAGGAACTTGAACATGTCATGTGTATAGTTACGAAAATTGTTAATTTTATAACTGCTCGAGCTCTTAACAAACGACAATTTAAACTGTTACTAGATGAGGTCGAATCTCAATATTCTGGATTACTTATGTATAATAACGTACGCTGGCTTAGTCGTGGTCAAGTTCTTAATCGCTTTGTAAGTCTTTTGGATGAAATTAAACTGTTTCTGATTGAAAAGAATCAACATTTCTCAGAACTCACGAATTTAAACTGGCTTAGTGATTTGATGTTCTTCTGCGATTTAATGCAACATTTTAATACGTTAAATATAAAACTTCAAGGTCGAGGGCAAATCATTTTAACAATGTTCGAGCACATTAAAAGTTTTATATCAAAACTTGACATATTTGAAAAAGACTTAGTTCCTGAAAAATTGAAATATTTAAATAAAATAAATCCTCCCTCAATAAAAACCCTCAATAAAGAGACATTTCACAACATCAGAGTTTTATGCAGATAGCACTGAGAATAAAACAGAAATTTTGCGCAAATATAATGTAATAATTAAGGAAATAAAGAATTTATTTTGTGAAAAATTTAGTAAATTTCAAAAAATGAATTCAACTTTACAATTTTTAATTTCACCACATAATATTAAGTTTGAAGATATTGAGGTCACTTTCTTTGATTGGCTTGATGTTGAAAATTTGGAAATGGAATTAATTGAATTCCAAAATAGTACTATATGGAGAAACAAATTCGTGGAATTGAATTCCAAATTAGAAGAAAAAGTTTCAGATTATGATAGTGCCAATCAGATACCAATGGAAGAAAAAATTGAAAATATTATTTTAACGGTTTGGAACTCAATTCCAAATATATTCGAATCAATGAAAAAAGTTGCAACAGCTCTGTTAACTATGTTCGGTTCAACATATAACTGTGAGCAATTATTCTCAGCGATGAATTTCATTAAGTCAAAAGAAAGAAATCGACTTGGAAACGATTTATCCGCTGCTTGTATATTATTAAAAGTAACAAAATATGAACCTCGAATTGGTGATTTGGCGTCGAAGCGACAGCAACAAGTGTCTCACTAAAAAATAAATTTTGTTTTAATTATATATAACAAACGACAATAAAAAGTTATTTTTGCATTAAAGATATTATTTTCTGTTTAATTTTTTAGTTATTTTTAAGGTGACACGCGAACTTGTTTTATGAAATTTAAAAAAAAAATTTGACACGCTATAACAAAAGGTTCGCCATGCCTGTTCTAGACAGTATCGGAAGAGCAAAATATTTCTCAACATTAGACCTTAGTAACTCCTTTCATCAAATCAAATTAGACAACGAGTCAAAACCATTAACAGCTTTTTTAACTAATAAAGGTCACTATCAATTTACCAGACTACCTTTTGGTTTAAAAATATCTTCAAACAGTTTTCAGAGGATGTTAACCATAGCACTATCAGGCTTAAATGCAGGCGCATTTATCTATGTTGACGACATAATAATTTTTGGATGTAGTTTACAACACCATAATAAAAATTTAATTGACGTATTTACAAGACTTAGAAAATCTAATTTAAAATTAAATCCAGCTAAATGCACATTTCTACAAACCGAAGTAACATATCTCGGACATTTAATTACACAAAATGGTATAAAACCTGACCCTGCTAAATATAATACAATACAAAATTATCCAACTCCTACAAATGCTGACGACACCAGAAGATTCGTAGCATTCTGCAACTACTATCGCAGATTTATAAAGAACTTTGCTGAAATAGCGAAACCACTTAACAACTTATCTAAAAAGAATACAACTTTTGCTTGGACTTCAGAATGTGGAGAAGCATTTAAAACATTAAAAGAAAAGCTAATAAAACCACCAGTCTTAAAATTCCCGAACTTTGATGAAGAATTCATAATAACAACTGACGCATCCAACTTTGCTTTAGGCGCTGTTTTGTCACAAGGAGAAATAGGTAGCGACCGGCCAATCGCTTACGCTAGCAGATCTTTGAACAAACATGAACTAAACAAACCAATAATCGAGAAAGAATTATTAGGCATACATTGGGCAATAACATATTTTAGACCCTATGTATATGGCACTAAATTCACGATTGTTACAGATCACAGTCCGTTAGTCAGTTTATTTAAACACAAAAATCCTTCATCTAAAATGACAAGAATAAGACTAGAATTAGCCGATTATGATTTTAAGATAATATATAAACAAGGTAAAATAAATACAAACGCAGACGCACTATCTCGTATAAAAATCGATTCAGAAATATTAAAACAAATGATTCCAAAAAATAGAGTAAATATCATCACGAGAAATAAGAATAAAACATTACAAAAAACAGATAACAATAATAGTACTAGTACATCAACACAGAAGCCTCATGAACTTCATACGTGGCAATGTACATCCATATCTGAAACAAAAAATATACATAAAATAAAATTTATTAACGTTAACGATTTAAAAAATATGAAAAATAAAATAAATGAAATAATTATAAATGAAAAAGGGGATTTTATGGTACCAATAAGCATAAGTGATAATCCATATCAGGACTTAGGTCGGATCTTGGAGAAACTTATCTTATCTATGAAAAATAAAAAAATAATGAAACTAGCACTTAGTGATAATGATTCAATATTTAGAAAAATTGACATTAGAGGATTTAAAACATTGTACAATGATATTATGAATAAATTAAAAATGAATGAATTAAAAATTTTAATATATACCCCGCCTAAGAAAATTGAAGATAATGAATCAAAAAATAAAATAATAAAAGAATACCATGACTCTCAACAAGGAGGTCATACAGGAATCAAAAGAACCATCAACAAAATAAAACAACGCTATATATGGAAAAATTTAAACAAGATGGTCAAAGAATACATAAACAACTGTAAGATATGTGCAAAGAATAAAATTATAACACATAATAAAGAAAAATTTATTATAACTAATACACCATCATCTGCTTTCGAATCTATAAGCATAGACACCGTAGGACCTTTGAGAATATGTAATAACTACAGATATATATTAACAGTTCAATGCGAATTAACAAAGTACATAGAAGCTATACCAATAGAAACAAAAGAAGCAAAAACTATAGCAAAAACATTAATCACAAATATCATTTTAAGATATGGTAATTTTAAAACAATAAAAACAGACCTAGGTACTGAATTTATAAATGAAATTTTTACGATTATATGCAAAACATTCAATATAGAACATTTAAAATCAACTCCATATCACCATGAGACACTAGGCTCAATTGAACGAAACCATAGAGTATTAAACCAATATCTCTTATCGTTCACTCAAGACTATCAATGGGACGAATGGATACCTTACTTTGCATATTGTTATAACACAACACCACACACAGATACAAATTATTCACCATTTGAATTACTTTACGGAAAAATATCAAGTATACCAACAAACTTTAATACAAATACACACATACCTATACAAGACATGAACGACTATGTACTTGAACTAAAAACTAGACTCAAATTTGCAGCCGAACAAGCAAAGAATATGTTAAATATAGCAAAAATAAACAGAAAATATGTAAATGATATCAATGTAAAACCTATAAAATTTAAAATAAATGATTTAGTTCTAATAAAAACTAAAAGAAAAAATAAACTAGATATTCCGTATGATGGACCATATAAAATAATAAAAACAAACAATGTAAATTCTATAATAAAAATAAAAAACAAACAAAAAGAAATCCACAATAATAGGTTAAAACTTTTTAAAACTAGCTAAAATCAAATATTTTATAAAACAAATTTTTTTTTACTTATTACTATACTTATTACTATAACTTTTATTATTAAGAAAAATTTATTATTATATAATATATAAGTATACAAAAAAAAAAATTTTTTTTTTACCTAATAAGCATTAACGCAAAAAAAAAAAAAAAAAAAAAAACATGTATAATAACAAAAAAAAAAAGAATTTTCTTCTTTTTGTACAAAATTCTTTTTTTTCTTTTACGGTAAGGGTGTAGTGCATTCACTAATTCTAACACTAAAATTATTACAATACCTATATAACTTCACCGTACACATACATTTAATTTATACTAATACAATACCTAGTTAACTTCAACGTATTTTTACATTCTTTCCCACGAACACAATACCTAATTAAAAAGTACGCTAATATACTTTTATAACAATTTAATAAAGATATCTAATTTCACATATACCTTAAGTATATACGAACACATTAATCACATTAATTCTTTAGCAAAAATGCTGATTCTAAACATTTAAATTTAAAACAACAATTAACACCCGTACCATACTGCCGTCGTTATTCTAAAAGGCGTATCTGCAAAAACTAAAATTTTGTGATAAAGACGTCATTCTTTTTGCTTTATTAATTCACATCTTTTGGGAGAATATCAAATCGATATTTTATATATATCAACCCTAAAATTGCTTAAAATAATAGTCGTATCTGCAAAAACACCTTGCTTCTGTTAGCAAAATGGACGTAAGTGACTGATTGTACTGACAAAAGTCGTAACTACAATTTTATATGCAGATACTGCGAGGGAAATAACGACTATTTTGTTTGCTAAAAACAAAACAAAACATGATGAAATTTTGTACAAGTTAGCTGTAAATAAATAAATAATTTTTAAATGTTCTGTATTTGATCAAATACAAAAACGTAGTAGTAACTAGTAGTTATTTAAACTTTATAATGAAGAGTTCATATTTTTAAAAGTTCATATTTTAAAAATTAAAAATTTTTAATATATTTACAAAAAAAGTTTGACAAAAAAAGTGAGTATTAAGGAAACATATATACATATATAAAATATTATAGAAAAATTACAGTTAGTATTTTTATAAAGATTATCATTATGCATAGTAGAGGGAAAATGCTTGCTAATTTAGCGTTGAATAAAGCGTTAGCAGAGAAAATATCTAATATTAAGAAAAATGTACCAAGGAAAGTAAAACGGAATAGCACGTCAGATGTTGACTACATTGCCAGCACCAGCGACGATTCTGATGAAGAGGAACTTCAACTGAAAACAAAAAAGTTTACACCAAAAAAAAATCTATTAGAAAATACTTATGTAATTGATCAAAACAAAAAGGTTTTTGAGAGAAAAAATTCTGCAGTCGTAGTGAATTTAAATTTAATAAATTTAGGTGAGCAAAATAAAGAAAATGAGATAAATGTGTCTGAAAGTACAGTTCAGGCCCAAGAATTATCTGATAATCATTCACAAATTGAAGGTGAATTTGAAGAAATTAACACCTTAACCAAAAAAGGAGAAACAAGAAAGCGACGTCTTTTTAAAACCAGCCTTAAAATAAGAAACCTTGCCAAACGAAAAGCGATTTCTATGAAACATCAAATAAAAACTCCTTGCGCCAAGTCATGCAAATACAAATGTACTATAAAAATCAGCAACGAACAACAAACTTTTCTCAATAACTATTATTGGAATTTATCAGCTAAAGACCAAAAGTGGTTCATATTAAAAAATACTTTGAAGTCAACTAAATCACGATCCACAGTTGGTCCAGATAGTAGAAGGAAATATTCATATAACTATTTTTTTATGAATGAAAGTGATGAACGAATAAAAGTATGTAAAGTTTTTTTCCTAAGTATTCTCGGTTATGACAAGAAAAATGACAAATTTGTACGGAATGTCATTACAAGCTGCTGCAATATAGGCCCTGTAATTGATAAGCGTGGCGGAACAAAAAAGATAGATCGTGATGTTATTAAAAAACATATTGACTCTTTTCATGCAAAGGTATCCCATTATAGGAGAGTTCATGCACCTAAAAGGCTTTATCTCCCCACTGACCTTAACAAAAAAGTAATGTTTGATGATTTCAAACAAAAGAATAAGGATTTTAAAATATCTTATGAGACATACGGAAAAATTCTTCGTGAACAAAACATTTCATTCGCTGTTTTAGGAAATGAAGAATGTTGGACTTGTACAAAATTTTTTGCTCATTGTGAAACTTCTGGCCATGACAAAGAAAATGTTGATTTGAATAATTGTGAATATTGCAATATTTGGAAAGAACATAATAAAAAATATAAAGCAGCACGTGCAGAATATGAGGCAGACAAAGCACAGGAATCAGATACTATGAAATTTTATTCTGCTGATTTACAGAAGGTCTGTTAATTTCATTATTATTTTTCAGGTAGAATTTACTTAATTTAAATAAAAAAAAAATTTTAGGTAATCATGTTACCACGTGCTGAGTTTTTTAAAGAAATTTTGTTTATTCCACGAATTGTCGCATTTA
This sequence comes from Dolichopus griseipennis, assembly GCA_963082915.1. Lineage (NCBI taxonomy): Eukaryota > Metazoa > Arthropoda > Insecta > Diptera > Dolichopodidae > Dolichopus > Dolichopus griseipennis. The sequence goes on along the minus strand of CAUJBZ010000312.1, from coordinate 38,221 downwards.
ACGAAAGCTTCGTTCCTCTAGGAAAGTCAAAACTACCAAATAAGATTCCAATTGCAATTATATGGCATGAAGGAATAACAGGTAGGTCGAAGGAAGATATTATATCCACATTTTTTGCTTTCTTTATTCATAAAAGAGATGATGTTGAAATAACAATTTGGCTGGACAACTGTGCAGCACAGAACAAAAATTGGGCATTTTTATGTTTTCTACTTTATTTAATAAACTCGGCAGAAACAAATTTTCAAAAAATTTGCATCAAATATTTTGAACCAGGACACACATTCATGTCCGCGGATTCCTTCTATCATCAGGTCGAAAAATCTTTGCAAAAAAAAGGAAAGGTTTGGGATTTCGAAGACTATAAAGAGTGTGTACAATCAGCCAATTCAAGAAATGTAAAGGTCATAGACATGAAGTTGGAAAACTTTTATGTATGGAAAGACTACGCTTCTAAAACAAAACTAAAGAAAATCACCCCGAAACTAGTACTTAGAAATATTGTCGAAGTGAAGGTTGTTAAAAACTGCAAAGAAATTTTTTTTAAAAAGCATTTTAACGAAGAATATGAAAAACTTAATTTTTTAATAGCTAAACATGCTAAATCTGGTTTGTCAAGACCCTTAAATAAAACACAGCCAAATGGTATAACCAACGAAAGAAAACAACAATTAAGTATTAAAATTATTAAAAAATGTAATTCCTACAAATAGATTTGAGTTTTGGGAAAAAATGCCGGTACGTAATAATTACAATTCTGATGATTCTTCTGATGAAAACGAAGAAACTTCAAATTAGAAATAATTTATAATAAGGAAAAATAATGAATTAAATAATGTTCGGTTTTATGTTATTTTTTGTTTTTAGTTGAAATAATAATTAAATCTTATTTTTATATTATTGTTTTTTTTTTGTTTTTAATTAAAGTAATAATTAAATCTTATTTTTATATTATTGTTTTTTTTTTGTTTTTAATATAAATGTGAAATAATTAAATGAATTTTTGTTATAAAAAAACTAAGTATTTTAATCAATTTACACTTACGCCCTTTTTTAATGAAACAAGTTGACTTATTCTGTTTGAGATTTAATACAAAAAGTCCAAACTGCCAAAAATCACCTTTTTCATAACTTAGTAACCAATATGTCTATTCGATAAATTTTTAATAACCCAAAATAGTACTTGATAAAAAAATAAATTTGATTACTTTAATACGTTTGATGGCATAAACAAAAATAGAAAAACGCCTAAAACTCAAAACTACTAAAATGCTAGATACGCCTTTTAGAATAACGACGGCAGCATATAATATTATATATTTTTACTTTTTTTTTACATTTATAAAAAAAGTCATTATGAATAGAAATTGCACATTCAGGGAATCTCCTTAAAAAGGTTAAAGAACTGAATGTAGCACATATGTTTAACACACAATTTAATATTTGTCAATTTAAATTATATTTTTAAGAAAATAGCCCATATGGCACTTTTTATTATTAAATAATAATTTTAATAATGTAATTGTAAATACCTCTACTAAAAAAAAGTAGTGGGGATAAATTTTAAATATTGTATAAATACCATTGTAAATTTTAAAAAGATAACAATTAAAAGTTTAAGTTCTTAGATAGCTTAACTAAGAAAACAAAAAAAGGCTTTTAATTTGACTAAGACAGAGTCTCTAAATTGGGTTCAGCCCATAGAGAAATAACCATCACAGTGTGACATAGGGCTTATGGCCCTCAGCACTTTGGTTAAGACAAGTACCGCATAACTACCAGGATAGACATAATAAAGTATCACCAAAATTAACGATCTAACTTATTACCAATAAATATATTACCATAATAGGACTTAGCAAAAGGTTTGAAATGCGGTCGATCAAAAGCAACGGAAACTGTTTTAACACTATTCACAGACGAATATATTAAAAATATAAAAAATATATTGAACAACCAAAGGTATTCTTTGGTAATAGATGAAAGTACCGACGTAAGTAATGCTAAATGTTTAGTAATTCTATGCAGATTTTTCGATTACACAATTGGTAAAATAAAAGACAAATTTCTAGCTCTAATTCAACTTCACAATTCAAATGCAAAGAGTATTTATGATGCTATTGTAATGTATTAAATGTTTTAATATTTCTCCACTAGGATAAAAAGTAGTTTTGTTCCCACTGGGATATGTAAAATTAGACATGTCAAATTAGATATGTCATTAAATGAATAAAAAGAGAGTTGTTAATTTTAGGTGATACAATAAAGAAGCGTGAATTTAATCCGCTATATAATTTTATATTAATTTATAGTTTTATTTCATAATAAAATTAATCGGCTATTTTACAATTGGCGACGAGTAAATCGGTGAAAATTTTTATATATAATGGCTTCAATGTTTTTTGGAAAGTTACCTGAATTCAATGTTGGAGATGATTTGGCGGTTTTTTTAGAACGTTTGGACCAACATTTTATTGCAATCGAGTTGAAAGATGCCGTTCGCAAAGCTGGGATTTTATTAACAGTCATTTCCGAAGAAGTATATAAAAATTTAAGGAATTTATGTTTTCCTGACAAGCCAGCAGATAAACCATATACAGATTTATGCAAGTTGTTACGTGATTTTTATGCTCCACAAATATCAATTTTCAATGAAAGAAGAAAATTTTATGATAGTAAACAAAGTTCATCTGAAAATTTTTCGGAATGGTCAACGAGGTTAAAAAAGTTAGCAACACATTGTGAATTTGGAGAATTTTTGTCTAAAGTATTGGTAGACAAATTTATAACAGGCTTAGTACAAGGTCAAATTTTGGACAGATGTTTAGAAGAGTCTCATGATGTTTCGTTGGATAATGTTTTTAAAGTAGCTTTAAAAAAAGAAGCAGCATTAGCAGCGAGAGTGACTCAACAGGTCGAGGTAAATAAAGTGGATTTTAAAAAATCATTTCAATCTCAACAACAATCTGCAGTTTTTAAAAGTAAGAAAAATGATAAAAGTTTAGCAGTGTGCTTTGCATGTGGAAAATCTAACCACAATTTTTTCCAATGCAAATATAAAGGTTATGATTGCAAAAATTGCAAAAAAAAAGGGCATTTAGCTGTTGTATGTAAAGAAAAAAAGATATCTGAAACAGGATCAAATAAAAATAAAAAAAAGCAAATTGAGTTTTCAAATAATAACAATCAAAATTTTTTAGATTTCCATAATATAGATTTACCACATAATAGTGATAAAATTTTAATGAAGATGAAAATTAATGAACATTGGATTCAAATGGAACTAGATACAGGTTCAGCAATTACCGCTATGTCCGAACAAATGTTCAACAAATATTTTAGTACCGAAATTATTCAAAAATCAAATTTAGTGTTAAAGACATACAATGGTAGCAGTTTTAAACCAATAGGATTTTTTGAACCATTTATATATTATAAAGATCAAGAATTTGTAAACAAGATTTTTGTTATCAAAAATGGTGATTTTATACCTTTACTGGGACGTGATCTTTTTCAAAAATTTAATTTAAAAATAAAACGAGTTAATTTGTTACAAGTTAACAAAAATATTGAGGACATTTTTAAAAAGTATGACAATCTTTTTTCTGAAGGTGTTGGTTTATACAAATTCGGTAAAGTTAAACTTGAAATGAAATCGAATGTTAAGCCAATTTTTGTCAAACCGAGAACAGTACCATATGCATTTAGAGAAAGTATGGAGAAAGAACTAGTCCGACTTGAAAAAGAAAATGTTATTACATCAGTTGTTTCGAATGATTGGGGAACGCCTTTGGTTCCTATTTTGAAAAAGGATAATAATTTGAGAATTTGTGCAGATTACAGCGTTACAGTTAACAAATTTTTAAAGGATGTAAATTATCCATTACCAGTAATAGACGAACTTTTTGGGGCACTTGAAGGTGGTGAATATTTTTCAAAATTAGATTTGAGCTCAGCTTATAACCAATTAGAATTGGATGATGAAACAAAAATATTATTAGCTTGGAGTACCAATAAAGGTGTATATTTACCAAATCGTTTACCTTTTGGAACGAAACCAGCATGTGCAATTTTTCAAAAGGTTATTGATAAAACTTTACAAGGATGTAACAAAACTATTGTCCTATTAGACGATATTTTAATAACAGGCAAGAGTAAGGAAGAACATTTACGTAATATTGAAATGGTATTTCAAAGACTGTCTGATGCTGGATTTAAATTAAAAAAGGAAAAATGTTAATTTTTTCAAAAGGAAGTTAGATATTTAGGTTACATGATTAACTCAGAAGGGTTACATAAAGACATCAATAAAGTTCAAGCAATTATACAGGCACCAGCTCCCAAAACTGTCACACAAGTTAAATCATTTATTGGTATGGAGTTATCATTTATGGAGTTGGCGCTGTGTTGTTACATGTTATGCCGAATGGAGAGGAAAAGCCTATTGCGTTTGCTTCAAAAACGTTGTCCGAAGCAGAAAAGAATTATTCTATGACTGACAAAGAAGCTTTAGCTATTTATTTTGGGGTTAAGAAGTTTTTATATTACTTAATTGGTCGAGCATTTATTTTATGTACGGATCATAAACCTTTAATTGCTATTTTTGGTCAGAAGAAAGGTATTCCTATTATGGCAGCAGGACGTTTGCAAAGATGGTCTTTGTATTTGTCATCGTTTAATTTCGATATTCAGTATATAAGAGGCAGCAGTAATGTTAATGCAGATTGTTTATCCAGATTACCCATACAGTTAAAATTTGAAGATGAATCTATTAGTGATGTTGATAATTTTGTTTCTGGTTGTTCATATGTAAATTTTATTTCGATGGAGTGGAATAATTTGGTGGATTTTAACAAGATAAAAATTGAATCAAGAAAAGATCCAGTTCTAAACAAAGTTATTAGATACTTACAAATAGGATGGCCTGCCACAGTTGATGATAATATTAAACCGTATATGATAAGAGCGGATGAATTAAGTTTAGAAAACAACATTGTGATGTGGGGCTATAGAGCAGTTATTCCAAAAAAATTGAGAAATAGTCTCTTAAATGAAATACATACGTCACATTTAGGCGTAGTTAAAATGAAAAATTTAGCAAGATATTATTTTTGGTGGCCAAAATTAGACTTAGATATAGAACAGTTGTCAAAGTTATGTATGCTTTGTGTTGAATCAAGACCAGATCAACAAAAAAATATTTTAACACCATGGATACCGACTGAATTTCCTTTTCAGAGAGTTCATATAGATTTTTGTGGCCCAATTAAAGGAAAGATGTTTTTAGTAGTTGTTGATAGTTATTCCAAATGGATGGAAGTTTTTATGATGAATACGTGTACTTTATGGGATACCATCGAAAAATTAAGGGAATGTTTTGCAAGATTTTCAGTACCACAAGTTTTAGTTTCCGACAATGGTCCACAATTTACGTCAGCAGAATTTAAAAATTTTTGTAAAGTTAATGGTATACATCAAATGTTAACTGCACCATATTCACCTGCATCAAATGGCTTAGCAGAAATAGGAGTTAAAATTTTTAAGAATGGATTTAATAAAGGTTTGAAGGATGTTAAAAATAAAAACTGTTCATTAGCAACTATTATGAATAGATTTTTATTTTATTATAGACGTTCAATACATTCCACAACCCAAGAAACACCTTTTAAGTTAATGTTTGACAGAGAAGGCGATTTACGTTTTAAAAAGATTTTACCTTTGTCAGTTCAAAATAAACAAATTGAGCGACAACGTAAAAATTATAATAAAAAAACTAAACAAAGAAATTTTCAAGTGGGAGAAAAAGTGATGGTTCGTGATTATAGAAATAAGAAAAAGAAAACATGGATTAAAGGAGAAATAGACAAAAGGATCGGAAATGCTATGTGTCTGGTTAAAATTGGAAATATGTGTTGGCGACGACACAGAAATCAGTTGATGAAATTAAAAGGAATAAACGATATTGCAGATCCATTAAATGAATTGGAAGATGATACTAGCGTTATTCAAAATGATGATAACGATGGTAGCACAAGAAGTTCAAATCAAGATTTCTCGAATGAAAATGCGGACGTTATTGAAGAGGTGAACTCCGAAGCTAGTGAAGTGGAAAACAGTATAAACAATGATAACGTTCAACCTATTTTACGGCGATCTACAAGAATTCGTCGAACTCCAATAAAATTAAATTTATAAATGAATTTTTAAAGTAATTTCTTATAATATGTTTTTTTTTATAATTTTGGGAGGAAGTAGTTGTAATGTATTAAATGTTTTAATATTTCTCCACTAGGATAAAAAGTAGTTTTGTTCCCACTGGGATATGTAAAATTAGACATGTCAAATTAGATATGTCATTAAATGAATAAAAAAAGAGTTGTTAATTTTAGGTGATACAATAAAGAAGCGTGAATTTAATCCGCTATATAATTTTATATTAATTTATAGTTTTATTTCATAATAAAATTAATCGGCTATTTTACAGCTATTATAGATTTTTTAAAAAAAAAAAAATATAAATAAAGAAAATATGCTAGGATTCGCTGCTGATAATGCGTCCGTCATGATGGGGGCTAAGGGTGGAGTAAAAACATTATTTAAAAAAGATAATCCTTATCTTTATTCGATGGGTTGTATTTGTCACTCCCTTAATTTGTGTTCTGTTGCTGCTTCAAGCAAACTTCCAAAAAAGTTAGAAAAACTAGCTCGAAACATTTATTATTTTTATGCGCACAGTCCAAAACGCCAAGGAGAATTTCATGAACTTCAAGAAAGTTTTGGTAGCAAACCTGTAAAAATTCTTAAACTGGCTGAAACTCGATGGCTTTCATTGGAACAAGTTATAAAACGAATAATTTCTCAATGGAATAACTTAGAGCATTATTTTCTTCTTCAAGATTTTGAGAACAACTCCGATTTAGCAAAAGATATTCTTGAAAATCTAAATGTAACAAATAAAATTTATTTTTACTTTTTAGAATATATTTTAAATATTGCCAACAAAATGAACTTAGAGTTTCAGTCAGAATCGGCAAGAGTTCATATATTACTGTCAGTTATAAAAGGTAATTTTTTAACTATTTGTGCCAACTTTTTAAAAAACGAATATGTAAATATTGAAAAAATTACAAACGATAGTTTTTCGAATTCAAATATTTTTTTGAATGTTCATGAAATATATATTGGAGTAAAAGCTCAGCTTCTTATTAATTCTTCTCACGTAACTCATGAAGAAATTGTAAATATTAAGCAAGACTGTTTAGAGTTTTATAAAGAATTTTGCAAACAAATTTGGCAAAGAATAGATTTCAAGGATGAAAAACTTTTAACATTACAATGTTTAGATCCGAAAAATATGGGAGATTTTTTGAAGGTAATATCTGCATTTCCAAATTTAATTGATGATGATGATAATGATATAGAAGAATTAAACCAAGAATGGAGAACTTTATCATTTTTATGTTCTATATCGAAGGATTTAGATTTCGAAGAATATTGGCATCAAGTTTTTTGCACAAAAAATTCTTTAAATGAATCAATGTTCCCAAAATTGAAACAATTTATTGGAAATCTTTTAAGTTTGCCTCACAGTAGTGCTGCGGCTGAAAGAAGCTTTTCATTATTAAAATTAATAAAAAATGATAAAAGAAATTCATTAAAAACAGAAACAGTTATCAATAATGTCGTGCAAGTCAATTTTAGAAAAAGTAACATCTGCCGAATGGAAACCATCTAAAAATCTAATTTTAAAATCACAAATTTGGATAAAAATTAAATATTATATAATTATTTGAAATGTGATGTTTATTTTTAAATTTAAATTATTTTTTTTTATTTTACTTTAGTATTTTTTTAGTTTCATATTGAAATACCTATTGTTTTATTTTACATTAAAATGAATTAAATATTATATGAATTTGTTGAAAATGAAATTTTGTTTTTTTTTATTTTTCTTTTAAAAAAATTTTTTTATAGTCGTTAAACAGGTACTGCAAAGTACTGCAATATATGACAGTTTCGTACTGCTTTCATTATATGTAAAACGGCAGCACTGAACACGATCAATGTAACTTTGTTTGTTAAAGTGATAAGACATATAAAATGCCATCGCCCTGTCTAATAATATAATATTATGAATTATAATATTATATTATTCTAATATTATGGGCTTTTTCGATATTTCAGTATGCAGTCTAAATTCTAACTTATAACTTCAGAAGCTTTTTTGCAATATTTAAAAAATTTCAAAAACTACAACTAATTAAAAAAAAACTTACTACTAAAGCTTTTTTGCAATATTTGAAGAACTTAAAAAACGGCCGCTACATATTTTTTTTTTGTCAAAGCAAGCTAGTATATTTATTTATTTCGTATTTTATTTTTTTTATTACCTAGTGGAAATAAAAATTAAAAAACATGTCAGTATTGTTGAAAATTTTAAAAGACGAATTTTTAAATATTTTAATTTGTAGTTCTGATAACAGAAATGTTAAAGAATATTTTGAAAGAAAAAGAAAGAAAACATTTTTAATGTTGCTCTATTTAAAAAAACAAGCTAGACATTCTATACCTAAAATAGAAAATTACGGAGACGTAATTAAATTGATGTCCCAATACATATTTTTTTCACATTTTCGAATGGGAAAAGAGTGTTTTTCGGTAATTATTTTATTTACCTGTTTTCAACTAATTTTATTTTGAGTTTTATATTGACTTTTTTACATTTTTAGAAATTAGTGACAGAACTGCAGCCACAATATAAATCAATTACGAAACCTGCAATGCCTTTAGAGCAGGCATTGTACATTACAATTTGGTACTTAAGTAACAAAGGTTGTTATCGAATAATATCTGATAGATTTAATATTCAAGTGTAAAACGTATTTGCAAAATGCTTACTGTTTTAAGCAGCAAATATATCCAATGGCCTACCTATGACGATCACTTGAAAATTATAGCAGAGTTTAATAAAAAAAATAAGTTACCTAATGTTGCGGGTGCTATCGATGGTACTCATATAAAGATTAATTGTCCAAAACATGATCCGCAAAGTTATTACAATAGAAAAAATTTTTATTCAGTTAATATGCAGGTAGTTAAGCTTTTAAATGTTCTAACATTTTAATAACAATTAGTATATATATTTATTTTAAGGGAATATGCGACAGTAAATACAGATTTATAGATGTTTTCATAGGTTGGCCTGGACGAGCCCACGATGCATGTGTTTGGAAGAACAGTCCTATAGGGCAAGCTTTTGAAAAAGATGAGATAATTCTTCCAAGCAATGCACATCTCGTAGGAGACTTAGCATATCCGTTACATAAATATTTGCTGATTCCGTTTAACTTATCAGCAAAGGAAAAGAAATATAATATGCATTTGACTTTGCGTGTTTGCATAGAACAATCCTTTGGAATTTTAAAATCAAAATTCCAGATATTAGTATTAATCAAATGCAAATCTTTAACGGATATTAAATATATAATTGCTGCTTGTGTAGGTTTACATAATTTTATTATCACTAATGAACCAATTAGTAAGGAATTAGATGATATTTTAATTAATTTGGATGATGAAAGTAATGAAAACTTTTTATTTATTTCTAACGATATGGAACATGATGGGAAAGTTAAAAGAAATATGATATGTGATGAAGTATGGAATAATGTTCAAAATTAAAAAAAGACATCTAAAACATTTTAAAAAAAATTTAATTTTGCATTTTTATATTTTTTATAACTGGATTTTTATATTTATGAGGAAAATTTCACAACATTGCAAATTTATATAAGATTAAAGATAAAACACTTAACTATGTACTTTAAATACTTTAGATAACTACATATGTACTGATTCGTGTCAATATTATCTGTATAGATAATATCATTGTAATAATACACGATTCGAAATTTTAAACTATTACTTTTGTTTTGTTCAGTTGTGAAATACAATAAATTTGTTAAAAAAATAAAATGTAATTAAAATTAAATAAAACAAAACTCATATTCTTTCAATTTTTTATTTTTTTTTTAAACAAAAAAATATATAATTCTATAATTCATATTGTGCGCATCATAAAATTAATCACTAAGCATTAGTGCCTTTAATTCTTTAAGTAACTTTAATTTTTCTTGCTCAACTACAAGTTTTTTTTTCTCAAGTGCCATAAATTCTTGATGAAGCACCTTTTCCTCTTCTTGAAATTTTTCTAAAAATGTGTTTAGTTCACTCTTTCTTTTTTTAGTTGGAACTGCAAGCTGTTCACTTGAATTAGTTGCTTCAATTTCAACTCCTTCACTCAGAACAAATGTTTCTTCATTAGTTTCAGCTTGAAATGACGAAAACATTTCTACATTTGGCGGATTAATAGAATGAGTTGTTCCATAAACTGCATCAAATATTTCAAAATATTCCCAGTGGGATCTTTTGTTCCCGGATTTTTTATTTTTACTTCTAACTCTTTTATAGGTTGTCATAAGATTGTTGTATTTTTTCATACACTCATCCACGGTAAAAGAAAAGTTAGGGTCTTTGTTCTTAATATCCCTATAAACCACTCTCCATAAGAGGCTCTTTTTTCTTACGCCTTCTTTAAAATGGTTCTCAGCATCGAGACGGCATTGAGCAAGCAATTTTGTTCTAGACGCAGTCCAGTACTTATCTTATCTAATAAACTCCTGAATATTACAATTATTAGAAGAATAAAATTAATAAAATTCCTTGACTTACCCAAGTAAATTATCAATATCTGAATCCGACATTTTAAATTTTTATTTTACGTTATTGCAGTAAGACAAATCGAACGTACTAAAAAGCTTTTTTGAAATATCGAACATAATACTTTTGCAATTTTAGCAGTTTTTGTAAAAGCGAACGCTATGCTGCTTAGTTTTAATTTAAAACTGAAATATCGAAAAAGCCCTATATTATTAGACAGGACCAATAAAATGCGAAAATTGTTATTCGCATTTTAGCTTAACTGAAATCTTTGATGAAAATATGGAAAAGAACTTAATTAAATAAAAACTCTTAAATACACTTTTGTCAAATAAATAAAACAAGATTTTTATAAAAAAAACAAAAAAGTAAATAAGTAAATTTTGTAAAAAAGTAGTCTTAAGACCACACTAAAACAAACAAAGTCGTTGCATTTATGTTCTGAAGAACATATATGTATAAAAAAGACATAATTCGCGTGTTGTTAAATTGAGTATCGAAAAAAAAATACACAAATAAAAAAATTAAAAGTTATTTGAATTTTGTAGTTTTAATTTGAGTTTTGGTCAGTTAAATTTTATTTTTGTGGTGGTGTGGTGAAGTCCCTAATTTAAAAAAAAAAGAAACCATGGAAGAAAAGTAAGTAAATATTAATTTATACTTTTCAAAGATTGTTTCTGTACAAACAAGGATAAAACAAAATCATCATCAACAGCAAGAAAAAGGAAATACAATGAAACTTTTTTAAATTTTGGATTTACATTTAGCAATACCAATGGAGAAGAAAGACCATTGTGTTTGATTTGCAATGAAACTTTAGCAAGTGAGAGTTTTAAACCGACCAAATTGAAAAGCATTTGGAAAAGATTCACCCAGAGCTTTGTAATAAATCAACAAACAAACAAAATTAAAAGTTATTTGAATTTTGTAGTTTTAATTTGAGTTTTGGTCAGTTAAATTTTATTTTTGTGGTGGTGTGGTGAAGTCCCTAATTTAAAAAAAAAAGAAACCATGGAAGAAAAGTAAGTAAATATTAATTTATACTTTTCAAAGATTGTTTCTGTAAAAAAATTTAATTTTTTGATATTTCATTTTGACGCAATCGGAATTGTAAAAAAAACAACAAGACTGATGCAACTAGGACAACAAAATCGTATTTGGTAATTGCAACTAGGATAAAAACTCGTAATTATCCAGCTGCTACCAAAATAAATCACAATAAAATTTTTTCTGTTTGAGTAATCCTCTGCATTTCTTTTTTTTTCTTACAGATTGATATTTAAAACTACAGATTATGGAGGATTGGGATATAGAAAAAAGAATTTGGACAGTGCTAGAACTTTAGAATTAATGTATTATCCAAGAGTATCTTAAAAAACTGTTAGCACCACGTTCGTCCAATAAGTTTGCTTACACTAGCAAAAGCAAGTTCTTGTCTAACAATGCTACCGCTTAATCTGTAACAAAAGGTAGGCACAATTTATGTCAGATTTGTCATGATTCTCAACATAAAATATACAAGTGCCCCAAATTTTTAGCATGAACTGTTCTTAACAGATATAATCACATCAATGGCTTATAACACTATTTTAACTGTCTATCTAAAGGGCATTCATCAAAAAATTGTAATAGGTTTAAATGTTTAAAGATAATGCGCATAAATTAGGTAACTCCGATAGCATAGCAGAAACGCGATTTTATAGCCTTGAAAGAAAACTAAATAAGAATTCTGAATTGAAAATACAATATTCCGATTTTTTAAAGGAATATGAGGACATCTACCAAGGTAAGGGTTGTCTTCAATGGCAGTTGCAAAACTACTACCAATGGGATTTTAAACGACACAGTCAAACCTTATAATATTAGCGTACCAAGCAGAGGTATGTAACATTTATTTTAAAGTTGTATGTCTATGATAACATTATAAAAGACATAAGTTACATGTAAGATTAATGTTGAAGAATTGAATATATTTTATAATTTGCACTTCTGACACCTTTAAAATAACGTAATTCGTACCTAGTACGTATTTTTTTATGAATTATGATACATTAAATTGTACTGTATTTATAAAATTTTTTAAATAGAATGGATACATAATACCATTGATTAACAATAAAACATAGTTTAAATCGCACTAAAAAATTTTGGAAGAAAATACAGTTTTTCATATTGAGTAGCAAAATTGTTCAAAATAGAATAATAAAATTGATAGCCATTTGAATGTTAAAGTTTGCACGACTGTTAAGAATATAAAGAGAAAAACATATTTATAAATATGTGAATAAATGTTATGATAGTGATGTGATAGGGTAGAAGCACTTAATGCTAGCCTGGCCAAGCTATCTTTTCACATACACCCACATTCTTTTAGTCGCTTCATACGAAAAAATCCGTTTAAGCGATCAATTTCTATTCTTTAAGACGCATAAGCGGTACATTGTACTTAACGCGATAAGAACTGTCAAATGCGTCGCTTGTAGTATTCTTTAAGACTTTTGCTACGAAACGATAGCCATTTTATATCACCTCTGTTTGTGTAACCGATAAGAGTATCGCTTCTAGTATAAAATTTTTTTGTTTCTTTATTTTAATTTAAAAATAAAATGGAACTTGCAGAAAAGTAAGTAATATTTAAAATAATTTAAAATTTTTGTGTTTTTGTTATGTTATTCATTTATTTTATGTTATTTATTTAGAAAAAAAACTTACGAATGTTCGGCAATTTGAAAAATTAGTGCAGTTAATGGAGGAAAATCCTGAAATTGCCAAAGGTTTTTGTTATTTTTCAAGTACCAAAATGGAATACAACCGTGTGTGGAAAGATTTTTCAAAAATACTTAACACACATGGTCCACCATTTAGGGAAGGAGAAGGGTGGTTAAAAGTAAGTTGGTTACAAAATGAATATTCATTTTTATATATGTATATCTTTTTCTGGTTTGGAATGATTTTAAAACAAAGATAAAACAAAAACTTGTTTTAAATAAAAAAGAAATTAAAACAACGGGCGGTGGAGCTAATGCTTTTCATCATTTTTCAAATTTGGAAGAAGCTGTGATAAGACTGCTGGATTTAAGAAAGCTGGTTACACCTAGAGGTGAAAGTTATGGCGTAACGAATACAAGTAAAGTTCTTTTTTTTTAAATTAAAACAATTATTAATAATTTTATTATTTTGTTTTAACATTTTAGTTTCTCAACTTCAACCCACAGCCACGGTATCCAGTGCCGAACATAGACCAGAAGAGGAAGAAGTTGCTGAACATCCAGCAGTAGAATTAATAAATATAACTCCTAGACCATACGTGCCACAAAAAAAGGAAAAAATGGAGTTACTACGAACGCAAACAAAATACCTGAGAAACATTGATACAAATATTAGAAAAATTTACGATTTAAAAAAAAAAAATTGAAAGTCTACGAAAAAGAAGTTGAAATCATTTTTTTCCATTTCATCCAATAACACTTTGAATGCGTTTTTTGACACTCTAAAGTACTTTATAAATCCAAAAAAAATTTTTTGGTTAGTATTTACTAAGTAACATTTTATTTTTTTTTTACAATGGTGTAGGTAATTCGAATATATTGGATTTATCTCTAATACATCTTCTTAAATTAAAATCTTGTGTATCTTCATCCTCCGAAGAATCGTAAAGTAAAACATAAACGATGACATTTTATTTACTTTTATTTTTACTTTTTAAATTAACAAAAAAACAAAACACTACTTAAAATTTAAAAATCTTGACTCTTTATTTTGTTTACTTTTCAAAGCAAGAAAAAAATTCAAATTTAGTTTAAAAAACTTTTTTTTTCGTTTTGACAGCAGCGAAGTACTACCAACATTTAAAAATTTTATCGTCTGACTAAGAGAATAATAAATTTATCTAGAGGCGAAACGGTGAATTTTTTCATCGTTTGAGAGATGCGTCTTGAAGAATTAGGGTGATAATGTTTTATAAATAGTGTTAAATGGGTTTTATAAACATGGACCTGTTTGGAAAAAGTAGTAAAATGTCTTCTGTCTTCTGTCAAATAAAAAGCGTAATTTGTGTATCAATGATGAATTTTATTCGTTGTTTTGGTAAGGAAATCATTAGTGGATACAAATGTAGAAAATAGTGGATAAATCGAAAAATAATTTGGTAAATTAATTGTTTTTTTTTGTAATTTTTCATTAAAAAATTCCAAAACATATTATTTGTAATTTATTAATCTATTCGGGTTTGGGCTTAAGATACGTATATTTTACGATTGAACAATTTTTTTTTCAATCTTTTGTGGGAAAGAAGACAAGAAGTAGTAAAATATACTAAAATATAGTTAGCACCACTGGTGGATATATTACAAATTGAAATAAAGATTTTTCTTGACCTAAAAACATTGCTTTGAACAAAAAAAAAGTTACATGGTGTGTGCACGGGTTTTAGCAGAGATTGGTACCAGGTACCATTTGAAGATTGTCAAAACTATGAAGGTTTGTTGCATGGTATGTTTGACAATATAAATAAATCAATCTCTGATCTTGACAATTTGTTTATGGAATAAAACAAATAACAAATTCTCTCATCACTGTATCTTTATTTAATAAATTGTTAGCTTCTCTACATAATTAAGATTCAAGATTCTAATTCCAAAAAGGTGGATACATTTAATGCAAAGGAATCCAGAGCACATTTACAACACCTGAATTTGGAACTCAAAATACTTTGGAAACTTGTTATATTTGCATTCAAACGAATCCAATAATTGTACAAAAATTTGGTACTATATGGAATGAAAATGAGCAGGATCGTAGAATTTCTAAACTACACAATTTTAACCTCTCTTCAGCTATGATTATTTCCATACTCAAGTTATAAATTTGATGTCTATAGAGAAGTAAATGCTATTCATGATCGATCTAGAAGATGAGTCACAATTTAACAAACCCAGTTTTTGAAAAAAATGTGTTAGTTCAGGAAGTTTAGCTAAATTAATAAATAATATTGATCGAAACAATTTAATAGATGCATGTACTATAACAAAATTAATAAAAAAATATAAAATAGAAATAGGTGAACCATTGATGAATTTGAAGTTATAAAATTGCTGTAAAGAGAGAAGTAAATGCTATTCATGGTTTAAGTGATCTAGACGATGACGCACAAAACCAATTTTTGAAAAAACTTATATAATATTTCAAGGAACAGAAGTAAATTAAGGTGAACTAATAAATAATATTGATCCAAAACATTAAATAGATGCATGTACTATAACAAAATTAATAAAAAATTATAAAATAGAAATAGGTGAACCATTGATGAATTTGAAGTTATAAAATTGCTGTAAAGAGAGAAGTAAAAGCTATTCATGGTTTAAGTGATCTACACGACGACTCACAAAACCAATTTTTGAAAAAACTTATGTATTATTTCAAGGAACAGAAGTAAATTAAGGTGAACTAATAAATAATATTGAGTAAATATACTATTCATGGATTAAGTGATCTAGACGATAACTCACAAAACCAATTTTTGAAAAACTTATATAATATTTCAAGGAACAGAAGTAAATTAAGGTGAACTAATAAATAATATTGATCCAAAACATTAAATAGATGTATGTACTATAACAAAATTAATAAAAAATTATTAAGAAGAAATAGGTGAACCATTGATGAATTTGAAGTTATAAAATTGCTGTAAAGAGAGAAGTAACTGCTATTCATGGTTTAAGTGATCTAGACGATGAGTCACTAAAAACTTATGTATTATTTCAAGGAACAGAAGTAAATTAAGGTGACTAATAAATAATATTGATCCAAAACATTAAGTAGATGCATGTACTATAACAAAATTAATAAAAAATTATAAAATAGAAATAGGTGAACCATTGATGAATTTGAAGTTATAAAATTGCTGTAAAGAGAGAAGTAAATGCTATTCATGGTTTAAGTGATCTAGACGATGACTCACAAAACCAATTTTTGAAAAAACTTATATAATATTTCAAGGAACAGAAGTAAATTAAGGTGAACTAATAAATAATATTGATCCAAAACATTAAATAGATGTATGTACTATAACTACTATAACTAAATTAATAAAAAATTATAAAAAATAAATAGGTGAACCATTGATGAATTTGAAGTTATAAAATTGCTGTAAAGAGAGAAGTAACTGCTATTCATGGTTTAAGTGATATAGACGATGAGTCATAAAAAACTTATGTATTATTTCAAGGAACAGAAGTAAATTAAGGTGAACTAATAAATAATATTGATCCAAAACATTAAATAGATGCATGTACTATAACAAAATTAATAAAAAATTATAAAATAGAAATAGGTGAACCATTGATGAATTTGAAGTTATAAAATTGCTGTAAAGAGAGAAGTAAATGCTATTCATGGTTTAAGTGATCTAGACCAAGGGTGGGCAACAGCCGGCCCGCGGGCCAATTACGGCCCGATTTAATATTTTATCCGGCCCGATAGCAAAAATAGTATATTTCAAATATGCAATAAGAATTCACTTTAAAAAAATATTCACTTCAAAAAAGGAATATTCGAAAAAGAAAGCATTTTGTTTGAGCTGTTATTACATCTACTACCTTACATTATTTTACATCTACTATAAAAATCGTATTTTACATCTACTTCATTTCAAAATGATACAAATATAATGATGAATTATATTTGACATTTCAATAAATATTTGAACAGTTGCCGATGATTGGAGATATATTTTGAGTTCACTATAAAAATAAATTGTTATTAACAATTGTTAAAATATTTTAAATAAATTAATATTATTTTAAACTGTTTTATTTAAATTTATAAATCCAATTATAGTTAAATTAATTTATATTTAATAATTTTTAAATGAATTTAATAAATAAATAATATTATTTAAATGAAAATAGTTTACTAAAAAAAATCAAGATTCTATCGATTGTTTATACTTAAAAATAAATGCCTAATCTTACACATACAGATAAAGTGGCCCGCGACTTTTTTTTAAGAAAAAAATTTGCCCTTTGTCTCCAACTGTTGCCCACCCGTGATCTAGACGATGACTCACAAAACCAATTTTTGAAAAAACTTATATAATATTTCAAGGAACAGAAGTAAATTAAGATGAACTAATAAATAATATTAATCCAAAACATTAAATAGATGTATGTACTATAACAAAATTAATAAAAAATTATAAAAAAGAAATATGTGAACCATTGATGAATTTGAAGTTATAAAATTGCTGTAAAGAGAGAAGTAAATGCTATTCATGGTTTAGGTGATCTAGACGATGAGTCACAAAACCAATTTTTGAAAAAACTTATGCAATATTTCAAGGAGCAGAAGTAAATTAAGGTGAACTAATAAATAATATTAATCCAAAACATTAAATAGATGTATGTACTATAACAAAATTAATAAAAAATTATAAAAAAGAAATAGGTGAACCATTGATGAATTAGATGCATGTATCATTAAATCATTAAATAGATTATTTAATGATATTTTTATTAGTTCAAGGAACACAAATAAGTTTAGATGAATTAATAAATAATATTGATCTAAATAATTTAATAGATGCATGTACTATGACAAAATTAATAAACAATGATAGAATAGAAATAGGTAAACATTGATGGATTTGAATTATATGTTGATAGAATACGTTTTATTAAATACTGAAGTTATAAAATTGATGTCTATAAAGAAGTAAATGCTATTCGTGGTTTTAATGATCTTGAAGATGAGTCATAAACCCAATTTTTGAAAAAACTTATGTATTATTTCAAGGAACAGAAGTAAATTAAGGTGAACTAATAAATAAGGAACAGAAGTAAATTAAGGTGAACTAATAAATAATATTGATCCAAAACATTAAATAGATGTATGTACTATAACAAAATTAATAAAAAATTATTAAAAAGAAATAGGTGAACCATTGATGAATTTGAAGTTATAAAATTGCTGTAAAGAGAGAAGTAAATGCTATTCATCGTTTAGGTGATCTAGACGATGAGTCACAAAACAAATTTTTGAAAAAACTTATGCAATATTTCAAGGAGCAGAAGTAAATTAAGATGAACTAATAAATAATATTAATCCAAAACATTAAATAGATGTATGTACTATAACAAAATTAATAAAAAATTATAAAAAAGAAATATGTGAACCATTGATGAATTTGAAGTTATAAAATTGCTGTAAAGAGAGAAGTAAATATGCTATTCATGGTTTAAGTGATCTAGACGATGAGTCACAAAACCAATTTTTGAAAAAAAAAAAATTTTATTTCAAGAACAGAAGTAAGTTTAGATTTATTAATAAATAATATTGATCCAAACAATTTAATAGATGCATGTATCATTAAATCATTAAATAGATTATTTAATGATATTTTTATTAGTTCAAGGAACACAAATAAGTTTAGATGAACTAACAAATAATATTGATCTAAATAATTTAATAGATGCATGTACTATGACAAAATTAATAAACAATGATAGAATAGAAATAGGTAAACATTGATGGATTTGAATTATATGTTGATAGAATACGTTTTATTAAATACTGAAGTTATAAAATTGATGTCTATAAAGAAGTAAATGCTATTCGTGGTTTTAATGATCTTGAAGATGAGTCATAAACCCAATTTTTGAAAAAACTTATGTATTATTTCAAGGAACAGAAGTAAATTAAGGTGAACTAATAAATAATATTGAGTAAATATGTTATTCATGGTTTAAGTGATCTAGACGATGAGTCACAAAACCAATTTTTTGAAAAAACTTATGTATTATTTCAAGGAACAGAAGTAAATTAAGGTGAATTAATAAATAATATTGATCCAAACAATTTAATAGATGTATGTATCTTTAAATCATTAAATAGATTATTTAATGATATTTTTATTAGTTCAAGGAACACAAATAAGTTTAGATGAATTAATAAATAATATTGATCTAAATAATTTAATAAATGCATGTATTACGACAAAATTGATAAGCAATGATAGAATAGACATAGGTAAACCATTGATGGATTTAAATTATATGTTAATGATGTATATTTTATTAAATACTGAAGTTATAAAATTAAATTATAGAATACTTGAATAGTTTTTTATATAAATTTTATATATTTCAAAAACATATGATATTATTTTTGTTATTAGTTTTAAAAAGATAAAAAAAAAAAAAATTTGTCGTTTAGCTAACAGACCATTGGTTAATTAAAAAAATTGAAACTTAAAAAATGGTAAAATAACTGAAATATGTTAAAAGTTAGACAGCGATCGCAGTTATGCATTATTTCATTTTCGCGTTGGTTTCGACAATAAATCGTTTTGAGAAAAAATAAAACGAAAAAAATGAAAAAACCCCGGACTGGGAACTTAATATAACTTTATATATTATAAATTGTTTCTATTTCTATTTAATTCTTTTCAAAAGCCGAATTATGTTCAACAATACAAAGTATTTGGAAATTCCAAAAGAATTACTTTCTTTTATGAGAAATTTCATACATCTAATATGTGCACAGTGCAATACTAATGGCGTATGACCTCGATCACGTTCACCATTAAATTGTAATAACAAATTACAAATAAAATCATTCTTGGAGCAGGATTTAATAGGAAATATCTAGCATAGGATGTTAGCCTTTAAAATGCTGGAGTGCATTACAATTACCAAAAAAGTAACAGCTACTTTCAAAAAAAATTATTTATAAACAAAAATATGTATACCATCAAAAAAAATTTTAAAAAATATATATTAATCTGAGTGAGAATAAAATAAAATAATATATAATTATTAATAATCAATTATTCCTCCGTTACATTGTTCTAGTTCATTTTAATTCGTTGTTTAATATGTTTTCATGAACAAAATACTTGTTGATATTTTGAAGTGTTACAGAGTTATAGGAACGTCGTATCCGTCTAGAATCTAGGATGATTCCAGGATAAGGCCCAAACATTATTCATATTTTCCTATTATGTATTTAATTAATAACAATATTAAAACATATACAATTAAATACTTTATAAAATCAAAATATTAAATTTGTTTTGTTTAAAATCTAACTTAAATTATTATCACCATTACTTAACTTATTTTTAATATTATTCCTAATTTTATTACTACCAATTGGAACTAATGGAGGAGGATCTGATAATATTGGTAAAATTCGTTTACATGGCAAACGTTTTACAGATGAAAAAAATACTAAAGGAGGTGGTTCGGATTTGGAACAAGGAATTAATGTACTATTTATATTATTTACAATTTGTGTTTTTTGTACATCACCAATAATTTGTCCATTAACTTCAATTGAATTATACTGTTGAGTATCCTGACTAAATTTTTGCATGGTTTGTTGCTGATTTTGATGTATATGTTGATGTTGTTGATGTTGATGATTAATTGTGGAATGATTAATTTGATTTGTATTTGAACAATTTTTATGATTATTTTCAACATTTGTAGAGCTCGCAAGACTATGACATTCATTGAAAGTGAAATAATTTTGAGACTGATTATCACATTGAGTTTGTTCTATATGCATTACAGATCCTTGATTTCTCGTTAAATCGGTGTTAAGCCTGCTTTGGGCAAAACAACTAGTATAAGTATTTTGCTGCGAATCTAATGGGGCTTGACCAGGTTGAGCCAACAAAAATTCTTGATGTGTTATACCGGGACAATTAAATGTATTTTCCTGAAGTATAACACTTAGTGAAGGTGAATTTGGTGCATTTTGTAAATCTTGCAGAGGACTATCGCAATTTTGTAAAACATCGGAATGTCCTGACGTACTCCAAGTAACACCTCCAAAAGAGGGTGAATTCATCGATGAAAGTGAATTTGTTTGAGGTGACACAATTGACTGAACTGAAATTGTTTCAATTGAATTATTTTGGGACGTTATAACACTGGAGCAATTTATTGGGATGATTTGATTAGAAATAACTGTGGCGGTTGCGGTTACTGAAACAGTAGGATGTAAGTAGTTTTTATCTTTTATATCTGAAATTTTTTCCAAATTCATCGTATCATTTATACAATGGCTTACTAGTTGTAGAAATAACAAAGGATTTCGTAAATGCACAGGTGTTTTTATCCATACTTGTGTTGCACTAGTTATAACTGTTTCCGAGATTAATTCACTTCGTTTCAGAGACTTTGTAGGAACATTCACCAATTGTTTAATTTCATCAAAACCTATACAGAAATTTATAAAATAAAATCATATTTTCTAAATAAAATTTATAAAAATATACCAAGATTTCCATAATTGACGTTAATTACGTCATTGCAGTTACTAGTTAAGCTCGATGGTGAATTTTTCAAATATTTAATTTTCCTTGATGTTTTAACATAAATTTTTGTTGCTAATTGTGTTAACGAATCCAAAATTACCCAAATAACTGGATTTTGTTGTCCGATTGTTGTTGATAATTCATTATTAAATTTTTTTAAATGATTTGATGATATTTTTGTTGTTCCAAAAATTGACATTCTTTTGGTGCCAACAGCTCTTAACCATTGATTTTCAACATAATCGCATAAATTTGAAAATCCTTCTGTTAAAATAGTTTTTTCTATCATCCACTTTCTTGTGCTTTCTAAACCCGGTACCATATATTCAGGTGGTAAAAGTGGTAAAACAAGTAACATTCGTAAAGCACTTGCTCCAATACCTTTAGCTGTTTCTTTTTGTATTTTTAATGATTTCACTTTACTTAAAACTGCATTAGTATAATGAAACCAGCATCCTTTAATAACAGTGTCTGGATAAATATAAGCAAGAGAAGTTTGTAATATTGAATCAAAATCAGATATAAATAAACTTGGCCTTATTTTTAATTCATCACGAAGATAAGCAAATATTGATGAGCAAGCAGCCTGAGATTTTGCTGTAGATACAGAATACATAATTGGTGCCGTCTAAAAAAAAATATAAATATTTAATTCTTTTAAATTTTATAAAAGCTGTTAAAAATTATAAATTATGGATTGACTTTTTGAAGAACTTACAACAGATCCTTGAACAGCATGAAATGTAATTAAATAGTAATTGGGGTGGTGTTGAGTTAAAAATTCATATGATCCATCAACATGTATTTCATCTATACATCCTCCAAACAAATCAAAAGTTTTTCTATGCATAAAAATCATACAAACACAATCACCAACTGAAATAGTTTTTTGGTAAAGAGCATCTTTATCTGTACCACTGTGCACTCGAAATAAGTCCTTATTATGATCTAAAGTATCTATAATATCTTTAACAGTATTTGGATTTTTGGGTAACTGTTTTCGCCTGGCTTTTCTCATTGCTGATTCAGCTGATGTAAAGGGATATAATAGAGCTGCATCAACATGTTTACTTGATTCATCACAATATATTTTATACAATTCTGTACTTTCTTTAGCTGCTCGGCGAGTTAAAGATTTTCTAAATTTATCTAAAAGTGCTCGATTTGGTTCGGGTGGATGATTATGTTCTGAAGTATGTCTTACTTTTCCGTTTTCCTCAACTGCACACTTCCCCAGACATTTTGAAGAAGAGTATCGACAACATCTATAGTAACTAAAAAACATGTGTTTTATATTAACTAAAATATATTATTTCTCAGAACTTATTATTACAAATAAGGTAATATTTTCAAACCCGAAAAGACGCCTTAATTTCAATTAACAAAATTTCTTACAAATTTTAATATATTCGAATTTTTATCCTTAAATATGTATTGTTAAATACATACCTTGATTTAAGAAATAATTTCACCATAAACAAAAGTACAAAAATAATTGCCTTTACCTACCTTGTTTTATCAGTCTTAAATGCAAACCAGAATTTATAACCATCAATAAACATGTTTCTAAATAATTTTTATAAGATAAAGTTCAAAATGTTCATAATTTTATAATTATTATGGACTTTTAATATATTTCAAACAAATCTTTAATTTTTTTAAAAAGTGACAGCTAAAAATGACATGTCAACTTGCTTGAATTTGACATTAAAATTTATTCGATATTTTTATAAAACGAAATGATCGAAATATAAAGGAAATAACAGCCCTGGCCTTATATTTAAACTTCAAAGTTACACATGCCGCTATTTATAATTTTTGTTATTTTATTTATGAAATCAAATGTTTACTATTTGTATTCTGCTTTATGGTTAGTAAATTAGAGCATTTGTAAAGTTTCATAATCAAAATGATATGTGTTCTACCTGGGAATAATGCAAGGATTTTTGCAAGAGCTATTCAAACAATAGCAAAATTTGGTGATTTATATTTTGAACCAGAATGTGAGTTTACTTTATACATATATTAGAGAAATAATTTTTTTTTACATGTTTACACTTTTTTAGGCGACGGGCTATCATTAAAATCTATTAATAGTTCAAAATCTGCTTACATTACTTTCAAATTTTTTGATAATTTTTTCTCAGACTATGATTTCAAAAAATTAAATTCAGATACATTTGATGGCAAATGTAAAGTTTCCATTAAAACCTTTTTAAGTATATTTAAAAATATGAAACAAGTGGACCAATGTAAAATATCAATTGATTCAGATAATGAAAAATTAGTAATAGAATTTAATTGTAAATTAGATACAAGGAAAAAGTTTTGTGTTTCAATTATGGGTATAACATTTTATTTAAAAAAAAAAAATAACTTAATACATATATAAAAATGGTTTTTTTAGATATTGAAGTTCTTCAGCCAGGTAATATGGGAAATTTAGATAATAGAAATAAAATTTGTGGTACAACAAAAATTTTCTCAGATATTTCTAATAATTTTCAAATGGCAGAAGAAGAGATAACAATTGTTGCTGAACAGAATCGTTTACTTGTCAAAAATTATATAGATGGTCAAGTAATAGATCCAAAATTTATGAGATCACAACTAAAATTAAAAGGTGAAGAATTTGATGTATATTCCGTTAAAAACGAATCTTCTATAACTTATTGTTTAAGAGAGTTTAGAGCTTTACTTCATTTTGCTGAATCAGCTAACATCGATTTTTCGATGTTTTTTGAAGATGCTGGAATGCCGGTTGTATTTAAAACAGCAAATTTATCTATATATGAAGCTACTTTGTTTATGTCAACATTATCACCAGATGATATATCAATGATTGACAATGGAAATGACAATAATTCCCACACAAGAAACATATCTATAAATGAAATTAATAATGATAAATCAAATATTAATGAAAAAAATACAATAGAAATAGCTAAGCCTAAACAATTAAGTGATACAATTTGTGTAGATGATGATGATGAAGACATAACAAATGCTGCATTAATGGAAATAGATGTTGAAACTGAATCAGAAAGGCATTTATCACAACAATTGAATCAAAATTCTAAAAATATAACATCAAATGGAGATGTTAGAAATCGAGAAATGAGTAGAACAAGTCATTTTCCATTACCTGTGACATTAAATATAAATGATGAAGATTCTTTAACGTTTCTTGATAGTGATATCCAAGATGATTGCATTCCTTTATCACCCCAACCACCACCAACGAAAAGAATGAGATCTTTGTTTCAAAGATGTTTTGAACCAACTTATTTGCCTTCTGATACAATATTAGCTATAGATTCTGATTCAGAAACGTAATTAAAACAATTGTTGTTTAGTATGTAAATATTTTTTTTTATTTACGACTTTTAATGACACAATTTTTTACTAATTTTACATCTAAAACAAAAACATTACCTATTTCTTTTGTTGACGAGTTTTTAAAATGCTTGATATGAAAAATTCACCAGCTTTATAAGAACTTCTTACTAAAGGACCACTAGCAGTGTATAAAAATCCCAGTTCTGTACCTCTTTTTTCCCAATGTTTAAATTTTTCAGGTGTAACGTATTCTATTACTTTAAGATGCCTTTTTGTTGGTTGCATATATTGTCCTAAAGTTATACAGTCAACTTCGATTTGTCTTAAATCCTTCATGGTTTGCTCAATTTCAGCGTCTGTTTCTCCCAAACCCAACATAAGTGACGTTTTTGTTATAAGGTTAGGATTTACATTTTTAGCTTCTTTTAAAACTTTTAACGTTTGTCGATATTGGGCTCGTCTATCACGAACGAACGGTGTTAGCTTTTCAACTGTTTCAATATTATGGGCATAAACATCTAAACCACAAGATGCAATTGTACGAATGCAATTTTCATCTCCTCGAAAATCAGGTACTAAACATTCTACAAATATATTTGGATTTCTACAACATCCATTGTTAATTATAAATTTATAAGCAAAGAAATTAATATTTTCACCCACCTTTTTTTAATTTCTTTTACGGTTTCAGCAATATGAGCAGCACCGCCATCAGGTAAATCTTATTTTGAAAAATATAATAGAGAAAATATTGAATTATTAAAATGTAATTTACCATCTCTATCAACTGAAGTCAAAACAATGTAATCTAATCCCCATGATGCTATAGCTGAAGCAGTTTTAACAGGTTCTTCTGGATTTAACGGTGGAGGGTTGCGAGCAGTTTTTACAGAACAAAATCTGCAACCACGAGTACAAGTGTCACCCATCAACTAAAAAAACACAAATAAATCAGTTTACATATACATATTCAAATTATATATTAAAAAATGATCTTATCAACTAATTAAAATAATAATACACAGTAGTTTTTAATAAATCAATACAAACAAAAAATATGTGATAACAGAAATTTTTTGCTTACCATAATAGTTGCTGTTTGTGTTCCATGTTCACCACCACCCCAACATTCTCCAATATTTGGACAACGTGCTTCTTCACAGACTGTTGCTAATTTTAACTCTTTTAATTGTGCTTTAATTTTACTAAAATTTTTTCCTTTTGGAATCTCTGTTTTTAGCCATGGTGGCAATGGTAAACGATCATTTTCACCTTTTGCTCGTTTGAGTTTTCCCTCATATTCTTTATTCCAATCATCTGTTCCATAATCTGAATTTTGTACAAAATCTTGAAAATTTGGTCCTTTTGATATACGTTCCCGAATTTCCTCAAGACGTTTAGCTGTTGCACTTGTATGTTGACATTTTAATCCGCAGGACTAAATTATTTTAATTAATATAAAACGCACAATATTGAAAACCAAAATTTTACTTACATTAAAAACAATTTTAATGGGAGAAATATTACGAATCATAATACGTAGATGTCAAGGAATTAAATAATTTTTCAATCAAAATATCCTAATCAGTAATAAAATAACTGATCAATAAAGAACTTTAAAAATTTCATAACATTTCGAATTTTTTTTTTTCTTAAATATGACATATGAGAATTATTAGATGTCAATTGTAAATACCAAATGACATTATTACAGGGACTATTTGGATTATTTAAAAAATTTTTATTTAATTTCTTATAATAAAGTCAGTGCTTCTAATTTTTCTAAGGACTGAATGTCTATTAATCCATGCGTTTAGACGAGTTAGCAGTTGTTGTCAACATAATCTTCTTTCTCTTTCCCACTTCCTCATTTCTTCTACAAAAAAGCTTTAACACGAAAAAAAACGACGAAAACACGGTTAACACCCGAAAATCTTGTATACATTTTTGTTAACCAAAATTTAGGTGCCTTACGTGTTGACAGTCACCAATACATCTAAAAAAGCAATAAAAATTTTTTCAGGTCAAAAATTTTTTTATGATATACTACACATCATTCTTATATTAAACATTAAAGAGTGATATACTATTGGAAAAAAATCTGATAATATTAACTCACACATATAAAGTTGCGGCAGCACTCTATGTAAACATGACATCAACGTGTAAACGGAAAGAGCTTTTAAGCAGATATAACAACAAGATGTGAATACTACAACGTTGACACCGTCTAAATTAGCTCTATTGTATCATTTTGAAGTAGTAATTATAGGTTCAAGAAAGATCAGACTTAAATGGTTTCGAGGCAAAATGGAAATATTTTAATTTCTGGAGCAAGAAAGGTGCACGATTCTTTTTTAAATAATGTACAATTAGATGTCAAATGATTTTTATTCAATTATACTTAGTTAAATAATCTTAAACGTCAATTGAAGCAAAAACTGACAAAAAAGTTTCTTAACAAATCTACAAAAATGTTCCTACTTTTGGAAGTACATATGAAATAATATTTTTATTAAAATTTTAATAACTAAGTTACTTTATTAATTATTAATGTATATACTAGCATAAAATTGATAGTGAATAGTTCTTCTTTCCACACTACCTCCTAAGAGATAAAGAATATGCTTCATTTAAAAACAAAATTATTTCAAGGAGGCCTGACAAAAAACATAAATATAGAAATATATTAAGGGTAAATTCCAAATTATTAAGTAAAAAATAAATAAAATAGCAAAAAATTTAATTAATGTAGAAAGTATTATTGTAAATTATTAATTTAATTTTTACATACATAATTGAAACAAACGTTGTTTTCTAATTTCGATATTAAATTAAGAATTAAATTTCAAAAGTTTAACATTCATTTTATATTATGTATGAAAACATTTCAATTAGCTTTTGTTTGTCAAATTAAAATAATTAAACATAAAAGTGAAACTGTCAAATTAAAATGTGTAATTTAAAAATTTCTTAAAAATTCACAACAACTGGTAACACTACCATAATGTATTTATATAACTAAACTAGTTAACCAAAGTAACAGAAAACTTTGTTAAAAATTTGTTAAATTATTAAAATCAATATTAAAATAAAATTAATAATAGTAAATAAAAAGAAAATTTAAACCACTACAAAATATTTTCAGATAGAGAAATGACATTGAATATTATTTATAGGTGAACAATTGCTATATACTTCTAGTTCTCCTCATACTTTAAATATTTTTAGTATGTATGTTATACACAAACATTTTTTTTTTACTCATCCCTGTCCTTTTTTTTTTATTTTTTTTTTTATTACAAAGAAAAAACTTTCATTCATTTAATGTCATTCTTCTGACAGTATATAATAATATAATTTTTACATACATTATATATATATATAAATGTTTTAGCTTCTTTTTAACAGCTTTTATTTAAATTTGAAACCTACGCATAAGTATGGATTGCAAAATTCGTTTTTGTATGTGTTAAAAAAAAAAATTAAATAACAAAAACATAATTATTAGCTTTGTTACAATACAAACAAATCCATCTACAGTAGTATTAAATTAAAAAAAAATAAATTATTATGTATTTATAACTTACTTTTCTTCATGTGAATTTTTCTAGCAAAGAATAATATACATATACCTACATATATCTATAGATTTTTTTTTTATACATTTCAAATTTTGTTTTGCCGCTTTCCCGTCCTTCAAATAAAAACAGATTGGTGTTTGTTAAAAAGTTTTTTTTTTTCATGGTTTATTCATAATGTATGTAGGTAGTTGTAATTTTTACAATCAAACATACACACACTTTTCGAATTTTGATTTAATAAAATTTTTGCTTTTATTGTACTGTATCTACAGTTAAATATAGATATTTACACATTTTTAGTTTTTTTTTTTTTTATCGTTTAAATTTGGAATGAAACTTAAAAAAAAAAAAAAAAAAACAAAAAAAGTTGTCGCAAAATTCATTCATTAAAATTCTGTTTTCTTATTTATGTTCTTAAATTCTTTTTGTGCCATGTTTACATTTATTAGAAAATCAAAACAAAAATAAAATCATAAAAATAAAAATAAAAACCATATAAAACCTTTCTAAACCTATCTGATATGTGAATTTGTTTGTTTGTTTTGGCTTTTAAGTTTTTATAGAAACGGTGATTATTTAAAGCTTTGATTTAAAATTACAATGTAAAAATTTTGGAAAACTAATAAAATATAAATTTTTAGCAAAATCTAAATAAATATAGGAATATATTTTAATATTATGCGTCATCATGCATGGTATGTAAATGTAATTATATGTATGTATTATATGTTAAACAATTTCTTTTTTTCAAATATGCGATAGGTACCTATGTTTGTATATTTTTTCATTAATAACCTCGTTTCCATAAGCTTTGTTTATCAATTTTTACATTTTAATACCATTTAACGTAAAATTAGCTCTTAATAAGTTGTGCAAATTTTAGGTACCTACCTATAGGTAGGTACCTTTATTGATATTTCAAATAACTTCCATTATAAAAATGTTAAGTTCCCTATAATCGAACACTTAACGATACTTGCGACTTTAATTAGTCATAAATAATGTGTATATTGACCGAATAACTAGTTTTATATATCAATCGAAAGTAAATTTAATAACCTTTCGAACTATAATTAAATTAAATTAAGTTATACAAATTATTAATAATTTTATTTAAAAATTACTAAAAAAACGTAAATTTGCCTATAATCGAAAACCAGTTGCCTATTTTCGAAAGCAGATATTCCTTTGTTCGAACACAAATTTTTTTAAAGAATTACTATTAAAAATACCATGTTTTCATTTTAAATATTGTTATTTCTTATGAATTCAAATTTTATAAATACAAAGATTAAATAACTTAATTTAATTTAATAGTTTTCTGGATCATTAAACTATTTCCTAATGTTTTCTTCCGTTTTATTACACGCCTTTGTAATAGTTTCTGGATTACGGTTGAATATTTCCTTATGCCTCATGATATTTCCTAAAAATATCATTTTTGCCTGGCCTGCCTTTGGTAAAAGGGGTAATTCTTTTCTCCTCCCTTACTTTTTTGGACCACATCTTGGAGCTCTTCTCGCTTTTGTGAAAAGTGGGTTGGTTACGAAATCTCGCTTTTCTAAAACTCGCGTATCAAAATAACGAGTTTTACAACCAAATAATTTTTTTTTAGTAAATTGATTGGGACGAAAAAGAAACTCAAAAAAATAAAGTAAATCTACCAAAAAACATATCAAATAAAAATTTCATAAATAATATTTTTAAAAGCAAAATTTTTGATTTTTGTTTTCTTTTTTTAACTTTTTACTTAATTTTTAAAGAAAAGTGTACAATTCTATATTTTTGAATTGAACTCTAATCGCTTCTAACTCAGAATCTAGCAAATTAAATAAATATTCTGGAAGAAGGCAAAATCCTGATTTCGTAATCAACCCTGATGGACTTTACATAGGTGTTAAAAATTCTCGGTATACCTATATATGTATAAAAAAACTAGATTTCTAAAATACATATAAAATTAAAAAAGAAATTGGCTAGAAAAATCGGTCAGCCCGAAACCCCGCTAATTTAATTATTGCTAGATTTCGCATTCAAAACTAGAATCAAAAATTAAGATTAAAGAGTCAGCAAATAATATAATATAATTAAATAAATTATTGGAACCCTCATTTTGTATGCAATTCCAAAATCTCACTGAAATTTTCATATATAAGCATCAAAGCATTTAATATAATGGGGAACTGATTATTTGAAGCCAGATTTTGTACCCAACTTTAAAACCCCTTCTAATTTCTCTTCATACATAATAAGTCAACAATAAATTATTTAAATTATTTTTCCATTTTTTCGCGATAGTTTTAAAAAATTTTGCAAGAAAACGAGATTTCGAACGCTCCCGCTGAAAGTCGCATTTAGCCAAATTCACAAGTTATTCTACAATTCATTTTTATGAATTGTAGAATAATGTCAGTATTATGTAATATTATGTAAATATATTAATCTATTTATTTTAATTAAATCTTTAAATTATGTAACCTACGTAATGTAGCTTCAATTTAATTAAAAAAATTTCTATTCAAAATTTCTATGTTTTTCTATAAAATAAAATAATTAATTTAAAAGTTAAATTCAAATCATACTTATTTAAAATATCAGTTTTAATCATACCCATTTGTGATTTGGATCTTTGATCAATTTAGCGAACGTTAATTAAATTCTTCATTTGTTTTTTTATTTCATCTTTAACCACCTTTTCAACCTAGGTATTAAAAAAAATATCTTTATAAAAAAATATGCCTATATAGGTATACACCGTCAATTCGGGTGCTTACAAAACTCGGGAGTCCCAATCCATTTAAATATTCACTGCAGATATGTAGGTAGTATACGTACAGCAAATAAAATAAATTTGATTGAACAATTTCATCCTATAGCCCCAACCGCAACATAATTAAAAACTTCCAAAGTAAACTATCCAGGCGGGGTTAACATGGTTTATGAAATTTCGTTTGTCATACACTCATCAAGTCGTCTATTTCCCACCAAATGTATTTCCCAAAGTTGATAATGTATATATATACCTACATATGTACGATTTAGCCAAATTTAAGAAAAGCATAAATATCTTTCTTCTAAATATCCCATCCAATTTTCGCCATCCCTAATAATCCAGAAATCCCAAATAACTTCCACCATAATCCAAAATCCTTCCATCTCCACATTCCACATCCCTGTAGCCAAACTATAAATTTGTATCACAAGTTCCCTCATAAAGTTTGTCTTAAAAAGGGTGTAGTTTTGGTGTGTTAAAGTCGCACACTACCCAAAGAAACACCGCACAGTTTCTATAGGTGTCTTTCGAGCTTTTCATTTCCTCGTAAAAAAAAAAAAAAGTTCGCAAAACCATTCATTTCAATTCACTAACAGTAAATTAAACCTTATTCACTTTCAAACATTTTTTTGTAATTTAGGAAAAAATTTTTAAAAAACAATTTAGTTAATTTAAGTTTCATATAAAAATATTAACTATATTTCGTATGTAATCTCGTTGTTAGCTTTCAAACACTTTTACCAAGTGTTGCATTCCTACCAGTTTTAATTTTTTTTTTTTTTTCAAATATATCTAAAAAGTATTTTATTTTAAAAATTTTATACAGTAGAGTAGGTTTACCTATCTATCATAAACAAAATGTATAGGTACCTTAGATATTTTATTTATAAATTAAAACTCTTTAAGAATGACTTAAAATTATAATTTCAAGAAAGCAAGGTGTATAATTATATTATATTGTATATATAGTTGCACAAAATTACATACTCTTAGTATTATTTGTATAGGTATATATATATCTAATATAATATGGAGATATAAATATATTTTTCATTTACTATAGGTACCAGTGTTGCCATTGTCACCGTAATTACCTTATTTCAAGGTAATTTTTTTCCAAAAACCGCCAAGGTAATTAAAAATTACCTTGTTAGAAAACACCGTAATTTTTTCCTAAAAAATAAAATAAAATTTTTTCCAGACATCTAAATCAAAAAGTAGTTGACATGATATTTAATGTTGGCATTTGGCAGCTTTTTTTTTTTAAATTGTGAATAACAAAAACGACTTCAAAAAGGCCATTGCAAATTTTGTGATTGTGAATGGAATAGTTATGTCAGTTTATTTTGTCAAATGTCAATTGTCATTTTATTTAAAATTCAAATCATTATTATCAGTTACTACCATTGCTACTTAATATTTATCCAAATTTCAAAAGGTTTTGCTATTTATTGAGGTAAGTAAAATTATTTTATATGGTTTATATAATATTAATTCTAATATACAAAACTAAAGTTAATAAAAATGCAATTTTCTTCATCTGATGAAGAAAGCAATACACCAAAGAAAAAACAAAAATTTGTGCAAGAGTTTAGAAAAGAATGGCTGTTCAATAAAACGTTTAAAGGTTGGTTTTGCCGTGTTGCAGAGGACAAATACAAAGCAAAATGTAAATATTGCGGCGTTTTTTTTTCATCCGAAATTTCTGTTATTAAGAGACATGCTGCTTCTAAAAAACATGTAATTAAGACAGCTAATCCACCAAATTGTACAAATCGGATAACAAATTTTTTGGAAAGCGAAGTATCAAACGAAACAAAAAAATTACAAACAGCAATTAAAACGGCAGAACTTAAACTTTGTGGTTTTTTAATCGAACATAATATCTCTTTTAAAACTATGGATCACTTAACAGATCTTATACAAAGTATATTTCCAGATTCAAAAATTGCATCTGGTTTGAAATTGAAACGAACAAAAGCTACTGCTGTTTGTAAAAACGTTTTAGGTACTTGTTTCAAAGATGAGCTAGTAAACCAGTTAAAAGTGAAAAAGTTTAGTGTACTTATAGACGAATCGACAGACATTGCTACAAAAAAAAGTATATGTGTTGTTGTACGATTTCTTGATGATAATGTAAAAGGTGGAAATATTGTTAGCAAACTATTTGAGCTTTTAGAAGTTCCAACTAGCAATGATGAAAAAGAAATTGGACCTAGTCCTAGTGAACAATTATTTAACTGTGTTATTAAAACTTTCACGGATATAAATATTCCGCTCGATAATATAGTTGGTTTTGCCAGTGACGGTTGCAATGCTATGATGGGAAAACATAACTCGGTAGCTGCTAACTTTATCAAAAAATGTCCTGGAATTTACATTTTGAAATGTATTTGTCACTCGCTCCATTTATGTTCTAATGCTGCTTGTAAGGTTTTGCCTTATGAATGTGAATTATTAGCGCGCAATACACATAATTATTTTAAACATAGTCATAAAAGACAAGAAATTTTTAAAACCTTCCAAGAATATTTAAATTTAAAACCGCATAAAATATTAAGAGCATCACAAACACGTTGGTTGTCTTTAGGACAAGTTGTTTCCCGATTATTAGAAAATTGGGGAGCCCTCCAACTTTTTTTTATTGATCAATGGATTGACAAAAAAATTAATATGTCGAAGGAGCTTTATGAATATTTTACAGATCCTTTTATAAAACTATACTTCGTTTTTTTAGATTGGATGCTTGAAAAGTTTAATTCTACAAACAAACTTTTTCAATCATCTAAAATTGTAATAACTGAAGTTCATTCAAAAATGTGTCTAATTTACAAAGAAATATTACAATGTTATATAAAACCTGACTACATTTTTGAGAATTTAATAAAAGACATTGATCCTAATAATAGACAATATTTTCTCGACAATAAAAATATATATATTCCTATATCAGTTCAAACAGAGTTAAATAAAATAGAATCTTCTTATCCTGAAAATTTCCATAGTCAAAAAATCCAATTTTTAAATAACATTAAAAATTTTTATCAAACTTCGTGTCAAGAAATAAAAAAAAGATTTAATTTTGATGATAATATTTTAAGAAACATCCAAATTTTAAAACCAAATGAAGCAATAGATATTAAAACTCGAACCATGCATCCATCGCTTTTCAAATTATTTAATCAATGTTCTCGAATAGCCAATGACATAAATCTTCAGCAATTAGATGAC
Source organism: Dolichopus griseipennis (assembly GCA_963082915.1). Classification (NCBI taxonomy): domain Eukaryota; kingdom Metazoa; phylum Arthropoda; class Insecta; order Diptera; family Dolichopodidae; genus Dolichopus; species Dolichopus griseipennis. The sequence continues at coordinate 3,255 of CAUJBZ010000312.1, read as the reverse complement.
GAATGGCGAAGACTTCCTTACTTTGATATACCTCATCATATGAAATCGCTAGAAATTAGAAGCTTTTACATTGCTCTAGGCAAAATATGTGACGAAAATAATACATTAGAATTTGGTTTGCTTTCGAAATTTGTTTTAGGTATTTTATGTTAAATTATTATGTTAATTATTTTATGTTCAAATCAAGTTAATTATCTTTCAAGGTATTTTGTCACTTCCCCATTCAAACGCTTATTGTGAAAGAATTTTTTCAAAACTGAATTTAATAAAAACAAAACAAAGGAATAAAATATATACAGATACTATAAATGATGTGATTCTGGCCGCTGAAGGAATCAGGGAAAAAGGCTGTTGTAATTTTCAACCAAATAATAATATGTTGAAATTGTTGGATAATAATATTTACGAAAATTGTAATGCTGACATGGTCGATGAACTAGTTACACTGTAAAATCACAATTTTTACAGTAAAATAATCTTTATTATCTTTAAAAATTCTGAATATTTTTTATTTTAGTTATTTTATTAGTTATTTATGTTTAATTGAATTTTTATTAATTTTTTAATATTTTTTGTTTAGTAAGTATGTGCAATTTAAAACTAATATGTTTAATAAAAATAAAGTTTTTTGTTTGAAACAAACGTTGTATTTGTATGTAAATTACATTATATATATTTATAATCATAATTTTTAAATTTAAGGTAAAAAATGCCAAAACAAGGTAATTTTTTACGAAAAATAAGGTAATTTTACAATTTCATTCTGGCAACGCTGATAGGTACCTACATATTAGTTAAGTAGATACATATATATATACACCTAACTAAACATTATATTTTATTTCCGTTTATTTTGTGGGGGATTATTTTTATATTTAACTTTATAATTTTTTTTTTTTTAAAAAACAGAAAAATAAAAACAAAAAAAAAAAAAAAAAAAAAAGTTAAGCCAAAAAAAAATAAAAATAAAATAATAATATCACGCCTCTATAGTAATTTGTAGCAAAAATATTGTAAAATATTGATTGAATAATATCTACTTTTCATTCATCTAAACCTAAATTTCAGAAAAATGAGTAGGTGGCAAATTTATATAGGTATATAAAAATATACTCGTATGTATATAAATACAATATACCTATGTAATGCTATACATATAAATATTATTAACAAAATATAATAGAGATATACCTATATGTAGGTATCTATTTGTAATAATATAACTTATCCAAGTTATATAAGTATATATTCGGCCTACCTATTTATACATACATGATTGCTTTTATATACTTTTTTTTTTCTATAGATTTTTTTTTTTTATATTTAGGTGGTAAAATATTATTAATGTATTGAAAAGTATAAGTATATATGTATATAAAAAATAAATTCAGAAGTATGTATAAATAAAAAAAAAACTTAATTTTTTGTAAAATAGATATACATATATGTATATGACTTTTTATAAATAACATATATGTATTTAAAAACCATCTCGAAATATTACCTATAAATAAAAAGTTTTTGTAAATTAAAATAAAAATCTTACTAAGATGATTTTTTTTTATACCTATAGTGGTTGGTATTAAATACTGATAACCTCTTCCACAAAAAAAAAAAAAAATGACAACTTCCTCACCCAAATTTTGTGTGTTTTTTTTCATTATTTGTTTTTATTTTTATTTTTTTTTTATTTTTGTTTTTTTTTTTTAGTATATAAAAGAAAATTATGAATGAAATGTAAATAAGATATAGGTAAATAGATACTCTCTACATATTTTTTTTTTTTTTGTTTTTTTAACTTTACATTTCACTAACACTTAAAAATTACTTAGCAAGGTCATTTAATTCCAAAAACAAAAACAAAAAAAAAGTAAAAAGAAAATAAAAAAAAAAAAATATTACCAAATTGACTACAAATACATTTGCGCCACACAAAATGGAAAAAAAAACAACTAGGTATTTATTTAAATAACTACAATATAAGGTATATAAAATATATAAAAGTGTATCGGTATGTACTCTATCTATGAAAATAAATATGTATAAATGTGCAAAATATATTATACCTATATATAATATTATATTTCCTTGTTTCATTTTAGAAAAACACAACACAATGTTTTTTTTTCAATAAATATAAAAAGATAAAAACAATATTAGAAAAGAAAAAACCAAGGTTGAATGCCTGCCTGGTGGTTGACTGGTTCGTTGGTTAGTTTGTTTGATTGTAAAGCTATAAAAGGTTTGTAATTACATTGTACATTCATATATTATATATGTACCTACATACAATACCTCGATTATAGTTACAGCTAATATATTGATATTATATAATAATACAAAACAATATTTATGTATATGTAAAATTGAATCCTACAACAAATTATAATTATACTTTTGAAACATCATCATAGATAATTTGATAGAAATTCAATTCAAAAATAAAAAAACAAATAATTAAAAGAAATTTTGTAACAAAATATTATTGTAGGTACCTACAAATAAACAGAAGAAAAATCTTAATGTCAATAACTGGTTTTGTTGAATTCAATACATATTTACCTACATACCTAGGTACTTCACATCAAATTTTCTTTTTTTTTTTAAAATTTTGCTAAAAATGAAGAGTTTTACATTTTCATAATCTTTTCTGAAATTAGTAAATTGTATATTTTGTAATAAAATAAAATTTTAAACTTGAAGATATTTTTTTGCAATTACATTAATAATTATGTATACTTATACAATTACTGTAGATAAATATTTATAAGTAGCTACACAATCGTTTAATTATTTCATAGATTCACATTCTACTATGTAAATAGTACAATATTATAAATTGCATCTTTTAAATATTTGAAATATACTGACATTACACACTATAGGTACTACATTAATAAAATCAATTAATGAAAAAAATTAATTGAATTGGCATTGAAAATTGTAAAAAAAAAGATAAACAAACATTTTATTATATGTTTGATTCAATTGTTATAATCTTAGCGATAGCTTAGTGGTAAATTGGTGGCTTGTCGATCGTGGAGTTTCTGTTTCAAATCCTGGTCGGATCATATCTAATAAAAAAAAAATATAGTGTTATATTGCAATAATTTAATAATAAGTCCCAAATGTCAAATCGGCAAAGAATTAATAATATTATTAGGTAATATTTACTATTGTCTGGTAGGTACTACAAATAAATAAATAAATAAATTATGTACCTATTATAAAACAATCCTATAATTACATATTCAA